>MU223711.1:784286-826573 GCA_018584345.1 Thuja plicata | reverse complement strand
ATTCTATTTCTTGCTAAGTGATTGCAGTAACGGTGATTCTATTTGCCTTTCATTATATAGGTCTGCTCCTATTCACCAAGTAGAACCTGCATTTCATAATAGAATAGGATAGAATTAGTTTAGATGCCGAAATCATGTGATGGT
Organism: Thuja plicata; assembly: GCA_018584345.1. Classification (NCBI taxonomy): domain Eukaryota; kingdom Viridiplantae; phylum Streptophyta; class Pinopsida; order Cupressales; family Cupressaceae; genus Thuja; species Thuja plicata. The sequence goes on along the minus strand of MU223711.1, from coordinate 826,429 downwards.
CTATGATCAACATTCTACTGAGGATTGTAGATTATCTCCATCTTATCCTTGCCTGAATTGTTTGTGCCTACAAGCAATTTGGTCAAATCACACAAGAGACAACCTGGTGATCAGTATAAAAACAAATTCATTGAATACCATACACAATCAGGGAGCTGTACCTGTCAATTCAGAGGGCAGTGATAGGAGACATACACTGACCCATTTGTTGGTGAACATCCTTTTGTTTTCTCACCTTGGGGTATAGAGAGTCAAAGATTGAAAATCTTAAGAGAGGACAAACTGTTAACCAACAAAATTTTATCGCAAGTTTGAAATTTCATTTATATAACTCATTAACGTCGCCTCAATAGGTTGCCAATTTATTTGCATCTGAGCAGTTTTGGAGCATGTACTCCATCCACTCAGTAAAGTACAGCAAATTGCACTTTAAAAGGGTAAAGGACTTACTGTACATGCATTACAATATGCACTTTCTTTTGAGATATAGGGCCAAAACATATTGACTTGGACATTTACACTACCTAGCAATCTCCATTTGTGGATAAGTCAAACAACCAACATATTTTTTGGTGCAAGAGGCAATGGCAATGCTTGTGGTTCTTATAATCTACATACGCCATCTAATGTCAAAGATGATGATTATCTGATTAAGATGAATGACACTGATTTCTGATATTATTATTTAAATATCGTACAATGAATACCAATCATGCCATTTGAGTTTGACAAATTGACATTAAAGCAGTATTTTTAATTTTTATTGTAGTTTTGTTCATTATATGATGCAACGTAGCATTCTAAATGTAATTCCTGTTTTGGGGTGCAAATATGTATATATTTATGATTTTATATGTTTTTTGCTATGCTCCACGGAGTTTCGGGGACGGGGACATTTTAGGGGATGGGGACGTGTTTCTGGTACGGGTACGGTTTAGAACCAATTTTTAGCAGATGGCAGGGGACGGCTATTAAAAAAATAGGGGATTTTTTATATAGAGAGAGAATTCAAATATGCATATCATAACATTGTTAAACCACTCACCATAGACATTTCAGAACCTCAATACAATGAATATTATACGAAATTAACAAAGTTCAAATACTTTCATTGTAAAAATATGGCATACATATAGCAAAAATGCCCAAAGGCTCCAAGTTTCATGCATGAAATGACATAAAGGGAAGTCCAACTAAAATACTAAACAGTAAACGATAACATAGAAGTTCAATTCCATAATCAGATGTTTGACAAACCCTCCTCTTGCAACTCAAAAATGAATGAATATATGCGAAACCCTCCTCTTTCTTCTTCTTCTTGGCAAGAATGAATGAAATGAAGAAATGAAAGAGAGTTAGGCTTTTTAGCATCCAAAATAGGTTTAGTATTTTTTATTTGATATTAGAGTCCATGTGGGGCCCGCCCATAACCAAATAGGGAACAGATTTGGGTACCGGGGACGGCCGGGCCATCCCCTAACCGTCCCCAGTACCCAAATCCATCCCCTATTTTGGAACCTTCTCTTTTTGGGGTTTCCGGAACGTCCCTGATTTGGGACCGAAAAGGGAACTGTTAGGGGACGTTGAAATACCATCCCCCCGTCCCCGTTTCGTACCTGGGATGGGAACGGGGGTTCCAAGGCAGGGGACGCGTCCCCGTGGAACACAGGTTTTTTGTACAAATGAACTTCAGACAAAAACCCAAACCCCCAAACAATACTTGTCAAATCTAAGTCCAAACCCATAGGCAAATCAGCTAAATAGGTTTTTATTTAAAAGGGACCACTCATAAATAATTTAAGAAAAAACAGCTAAAATTGCAGATATTGAATGGTAAACCACTGTGCTTTTAGTGTGTGTAGCAAAAGACATAAACAAGCATTAGAGAAGGAAAGCTAATGGTTGAATGAAAAGGGGCCCACTGGCAGGATTAATAAAAATAAAATGAAAGGAAAAAGTGAAGTGTTGGAAAGTAACAATTTTTCAAGTTTAGAGCACTTGAGGATTACAGACAGCTTCTGCAGTTTACAAGAATGTTGATAATAGATATAGTGAAAAACAAGGTGCTTATCTTATTAGAAATGGACAAATAAATTACTGTTGGTGGTGGCTGATACAAAGCAACAATAGCACTATTTCAATCCACAATGCCAGAAGGAGACTGTTAGTCATCTTATCTACAATTTTGGGTTGGGAGGATATGTAGGATGTAATGGGTATTTAGGTGCATATACTGTTGAGCACCAAGTAGACTGATTTTGACCATACTGCTGAGTATATTAGTTATTCTCAAAAGGCATCAATCACAAGTTGCATCTTAGATGATGTCATAATAACCTTATGAACTTATTACAAGCTATGAAATGATCAAACCATATGATTCATGTACTATCTATTACTGTTATTGGCATCCAAAGGTGTTCAATAGTCACTGTTATATATTGTTGTTATATTGCTGTCACCTTTCTTCACTTTATAGCTCTAAATAACATAAGGCAAGTAATATTACTAACCAACAATTTTGATGGGTGACACTAGAGGTTGTAAGTAAATAATAGAATAAAGGTGTTTGAGTCTTCTTGTTTGAAACCTAATTGCTTATTACTAATGATATATTTTCTCAACTATCAAAAAAATGAATTGTTTGACTCCTTCAAACTTTAGTCTGTATTTATCAGAACCTGAACAAACATCAAAGCAGAAGCAGGATTATTGACACTCGATATGATTCAATTGAATCCATCGTCAAATATTAAGCGAGAACAGCCATACATACCATGAACTCCTCTTCCTATTAATGAGTTGAGATAGGCTGCAAAAAGAAAAACAATAGCTTTCAACATTACAAGAAAGATGATGACTAGTTCTGGAGATTTGAAACAAATTATTCAATTTTTATTTCTCTCCTCTATTAAACAATGGTAGAAGCTAAAGATCCAATGTGAACCAGGCCATGCTATACTGTAAAGTGTAAAACTATGGCATGTGATGTTGGAACTCAACAACCGTCTATAACTCTTCACAGTAATTCACTCTTCCCAGACATAGATTAGTTACTGAACATACAAGCACAAATTATTGAAGGCTAAGGCATATTCATACCTGCTAATGTGGATACCAGAGTCTTGCCTTCCCCTGTCTTCATCTCAGCAATAGCCCCATCATGAAGAACTGCCCCGCCAATAATCTGTAAAGGTGCACCACGAATCAACTAAACACATATGGTAGTTGATCCTTGCTTTTTAAGAACTACAACAAATTAAAACATATTTATAGAATCAATTCATTATTCACCAAAAATAGAATATGCGACATTAACAGAAAAAATTTAGAACACCTGGACATCAAAATGCCTCATTCCAAGTGTCCGTTTTGCAGCTTCACGAACAACAGCAAATGCCTCTTCACAATAAAAAAGAGCATTGTTTACACAAAAATCAGTAAATCATGTCCACATAACACCTCATTCTATAAGCAATCAACAATTAAATCATAGATCAGCTTACCTGCTTGTATGTCATCCAAAGTTTCTCCATCACAAAGTCGACGACGAAATTCTGTTGTTTTATCTTGCAGCTGTCCCACAGTAAGGAAACAAAAACTCGCTAGTTTGTTATGGGCAAATTGCAAATGCCTCAAAAATTGACTGCTTTGTTATGGGCAAATTGCAATGCCTCTTGCTTGGATTATATCTATATTCTATAAAATTAAAAAGATAAAATGTATATTTCTAAGCTTCTAACAAGAAAGGCCTTACACTGACCTGTTTATTTGTGAGTCTCTGCATATCAGGTTCTAGAACATTTACAGCACTTACAAGTACATGGTAATCCCGTACAATCCAATAATTTAAATTTATCATCTTTCTCCAGTTTTTTCTCAAGTAATCCAGATCTTTCTGGCATTTATCAATCACAAAACAGAATTTCACATATTAGACATGGACAATGGAAAAACTTCAGTAGTATATCTTGTAAAGAGCTTGCCTGTCTCTTCTTCTAAATTCAACTGTAATAATTCCTCTTAACTGGAAAGAAATTGTTTTGATATCTTCTTTGCAAAAAAAAAAAATTTGTGTTTTCTCAATATATATATATAAAGATTGCAATTACATGAATTAAAACTAAATTCTCTAAGCTGGATAACATTTCACGCCATAACCTTCATATACTTTATTGCATTGATATTGAAAACGTGCATAATAGATGATATGAGAAGGATTCGCTAAGAAATCAGTAGTTGCGTGAGTTTTATCACTACCTTGGCCATGCTATCAACTGGAATGGCTGTGGCTGATGTGGTTCCCTTGTTGGCAGCTTGTAATGAAATCACCGTGCCAAGAGAATGAACGCTGCTAATAGTACTGATGCCAGGTAATGCTCTTCAACAATTAATAATGAATTCAAACCAGAATTCCAGTCTTAACTCCCCAAAACGTTGGAATAATCAGAACACGAACTAACACAATTCATTGGCAAGAACCAATTCAAAGTGCAATGCTGGATTGAATTTACAATTTGATGGCATGTGCCAAACCCTTCGTCCAAGCTGAAAACGATTTGCAAATTCTCCAAGTTTTTTAATAAAATGATTAAACGTAACTTCATGAGAAGTTTTGAAACTCTTAAATAAATCCCTCTGGCTTCAACAAGAAGACTAAAAAACATATATCTTCTTCAATACTCAATTCGTAACTTAAAAAACACTTCCTCCAAACTTAGGACATTTTCAAATAATAAACATATCAACTTTTAATGAAATGCCCAACATAAGTCAATTAAGATATCATTAAAATATTAATGATTTGACTTATAATAAGCTCACAAGATAATTAATTAAGATAGACTTAATTAATCAATTCTATCCAATTCCAAGCCAACTCTGATCAACGCATTGTCAAACCATCTACTCAAACACCTTGCCAGAAATGGAAACTGGCAGAAAAGGACTTACGATCACTGAAAATTTTGAGATGACTGGTTCTGGGCTTATGGCCTGACCAAGCCTCTTCCGGAGTCTATTTCTTGATAGCTACTGTAGGAGAGCGGTTGAGAAGATAGACAATAGTGTTGATTGCTTCAGCCCAAAATTGCTTTGGAACATTCCTATGTTCAAGCATAGACCAAGCCATTTCGGTGATCATGCGGATTCTCCGCTCAACAACACCATTTTGTTGAGGAGTGTAGGGTGTTCTTAATTAGCGCTTTACGCTATGTTGTTCACAAAAATGGGAGACAGCAGAGGAATAGAATTCTCCCCCATTGTCAGTTCTAAGAGTAACAATATGTTGACCAGACTCTTTTTTTATAAATGCTTTGAAACAAAACAAACGCCTCTGATTTCTGACGAAGGAAATATACCCACATTTTACAACTGAAATCATGAACAAAAAGTAAAAAATACCTAGACCCAGTAACAAGAGTAGCCATTGGTCCACAAATATTAGCATGGACCAATTGTAATACCTTAGAAGCTCTCCAGGAGTCACCATCTGAACACGGAATGTGATGCTGCTCCCCAGCCTGACATGTTTCACAAACTCTGAGGTTCTAGGTCTAAATCTTCACCAATCCAATGCCAAGATCTTCCCGAACAAGCTGAGAAAGATAGTGCACATTTAAGTGCCCATACTGTCGATGCTAGAGTGTACTGACGGAGGAGCGTTGGGCTGCCATAGAAAACTCCTGAGAATCACGAGAGTCAACAAGTTTGAATAGACCATGATCCTCAAGATCCATGGCAACAGTAGACTTGGTCTCCCTATCAATGATACTGCACTGATGTGAACTGAAGGTCACATCTAGCCGAGGAGAATGTCTCAGAATTTGACTAACTGAGAGAAGGTTGAGTTCCACTCTTAGAACATAGTACACATCAAGGAAAATCAGTTTCCTCCCTCCAGACTGAATCTGTATATTGCCCTTTCCGACAACAATGTACTCTTCCCTTCCAAAAATAACTAAATCTGAGAATGGCCGAAAATCTGTGAACCAATCCCAACAATGAGTGAAGTGGCAAGAGGCACCTAAATCAATATACCAGGCAAAAGATTTTACATGATTTGCAGGTCTTTTAACCATGAAGGCGTAAAAAGCAGACTCATTATGCTCAGTGTGTTCCGCTACATGTGCTTTAGGTTGTGAACCAGATTGTTTGGCTTGTGCAGCTAAGCGTTTACGACACTCCAACTTCATATGACCAAACTTATTGCAGTAGTTGCACTGAATATTTTTCTTCTTCAGGCATTCTGATGACTTAGCAAAGGGATTCTGCGGAGAAGACTGAGAAAAGTGAGAGTTGGCTGAGAATGCTTGTTCAAAGGAAGATGAATTGGTACCACTACCAAATTGTTGTTTCCAGCAATCTTGTTATAAAAGCATTATGCAGAGATCGGAAAATGTGACATCAACATGAGTGGAAGCAATGTTGAGAGTCTCAAAAAAGTGTTCATAGGAAGACGAAAGACTTCTCAGGGTGATCACCACCACATCTTCTTCCATTTTGCGTCTGATTTCTTCTAACTGATCTTGAATGTCTTTAATTTTTTGAGATGATCTTGCAGAGACACCCACTCATCCATCACGATCGTGAAGAGCATGTTCTTTAAGAAGAACACTCGGCTCTTATCAGAGGTTTCATGCAAACCTTTTAGATGGCTCCAAATTTCTACAATTGTTTTACCAAAAGAAACCTGCGGAAGCTGATCATCAGTACAGAAAGTTTGATGAGCATAAGAGCTTCCCGATTTTGCTCATCAAATTTATCCTGCTCCTTGCCTTCATCTACAGGACGATTATTCTTGCCCAAAAACAATTTTATCAAGACATGTATTCAAAGATCGTCATTATACACTCTTTCCAGGTATTGTAGTTTCTCTCATTGAATTTTTGACTCCCCTCAAGCAGAATATTCGTCCGAGACGCCATTGCAGAAAACTGAGGTCAAAGTTGGTTGACCAAATGGCGACACGAATATCGAGGTAGAATGTGATCGTGGAGTGAACAAAAGTGAGACAAAAAAAGGCACTAGTTTCAAGACTAAACAACAAATTTTTGGGCACATATCTCAATGCAAGAATTTGGGAAGACCCAGAAAAAATGTGCAAAGACCCAAAAATCTTTGCAAAAAACCCACCAAGAATTTGTTGATCGATATTTGAGACCAACTAGAAAACACGGGAGTTTTGGCAAAACCCTAGTTGATTGACTTGAAGGTCGAAAATGGTAGAAAAAAGAGATCTAATGGGCGCAAATAAGTGTGAGACCACTGTCATTTGCAGACAAACCACGAAAATGATCTATGACAGCAAAAAAGAACCACAGAAAGGGTTGTCGGTTGCAGAAAAACCCCGTCGCTGAAAAAACCTAGTCATTTTTAGCAAAAAACGACCATAGTGATGGTTGTAATGCTCAGCAAATGCAAAGAATGGTCGTTGGGTTGTAGAAAAACGACCCAAAAATGGTTGAATGGAGCGACTAGGGTCGTCGAGCAGAGACAGAGCCGGATAGTTGCAGAGACGTCACGCAGAGATAACCAAAAAAAACGCGACTACAAGCAAGAAAAATGAACATCTTCAGCTCAAAAAAATGGTGTCCAACCCTGCTCAAACAAGAACGATGACTTCCACGGAAAAAAACAGCATCGATTTTGCAAAAAAAACAACCCACGAGTTGTGTACAGAAGACTTGCGACTAAAAAACGGAAGTAAAAACATGATATCGTGTTTTACCAGGTCGCACGGCAAGAGAAATTCATCTACAAAAAAATTGGTCTCCAATCCTGTTGACGGGTTTTAGAAACACTTGTTTATTTCCGAAAATTTAAAAAAACAAATAATTTCAAACACGAAATTATAAATTTTCGAAAAAAATATTAACCTTGCTTTGATACCTTATTACACAGGTAATTGGTAAAATATTGAATGAATTAATGAATGAGCAAGACGCTCATTTATAGTTTACGAAGACGATGTTTCTATTATGAAACAATCGTTGTTATTAGAAACATTCTAATAATGAAAGAATAATAGCAATATTAGAAACATTCTAATATTTACAAGATTTACAATATTGACCATTAAAATATATCAATGGAGAAAAAGCACAACATAAGTATGAAGCGCCAAAAAGGAACAATAAAGGAAGAACAATCAGCATCTTCTACAAATTGCAAGCAAGCATCGAAGACAAGTAGCAAGCACGGAATCCAAACAAAAAAATTAAGATCTTCAGCTAGAACTAATCCTCAAAAGCTTGGGTTAGTCAGGGGAAAAGGGGTTGCAATTAAGGGAGAACCGCTAAAGGGCACCCTATTGCTAGCATCTTTCCAAGGCTGCAATTAAGGGAGAATCATTAAAGGCACCCTATTGCAATCACAGTTAAGGGAGAACAGCTATAAGGGCACCCTACTGCACTGTGATTGAGGGAGAACCACTAAGGGCACCCTATTGCAGTAGCAATTCATGGAGAATCGCTAAGGGCACCCTATTGCAGTGGCAGTTAAGGGAACAGCTATAAGGGTACCCTACTACACTGTGATGAAGGGAGAACTGCTAAGGGCACCCTATTGCAAGGCAGAGATCACACATCTTTGAAGGCCAACATACATTGTTATATAATAAAGTGTATATGTGGAAAAGGATAGATGAACCAAAGTATGGGGTATCCATAAGGCCTCGGAAGAGATGAATCTCTTCCAAGGATTATAAGGATGGATACACCAAAGTATAGGGTATCCATAAGGCCTACGAAGAGATGAATCTCTCCCAAGGATTATAAGGATGCATACACCAAAATATAGGGTATTCATAAGGCCTAGGAAGAGATGAGTCTCTCCCAAAGATTATAAGAATAAGGATGGATATGCCAAAGTATAGGTTTTCTAATAGGCCTGGGGAAAGATGAGGCATAATGAGACGGTGAAATGGCTTTAAGGGTCGTTCTAAGTTGACCATAAAAATGACTAGAACCCTAAGTAGAACCCTCGGAGTCAAGTAACCTGATTACAGTCTCTTCACAAGGATTAGGAAGGAAGTGAGAATGGGAAAGAGTCGTCACGAGCCGCCAAATTGAGTTAGAGAGTTGTGCAGAGTAACTTCTCTGGGACTTGGTGTAGAAATGGCTCAAGACAAGGCCTCCTTTCCACTTACCTTATTATGTGAAAAAATCTAGATACTCTTATACTCATTTTTATGTTTTTATATATGTTTCATATGGGAATTTTCCAACTCATGTGCAGGTTCATCCATCAAGGACTATTGTGAAGCAGGACAAGCACCCTACTAAGTAAGACACCTTGGGTGGGTGCCTAAATTCTGCCACCAAGGCCAAGGGGGGCCAAAGCTCTGCTCTTGGGCTTAGTATGGGTTGGCTAGGTCAAATCTCTCATGACCGATCTTTATGGTCTAGATTTGTTTAAAAGTAATAATAATATAGAATATTATATTTTAACTTTATACTTTAGCTAACTAATGTTATTAGTTTATATGGATATATTTATGCACTTGTGATTGCAGGGTTTATAGTCAAGAGCATAATGAAGAAACAAATCTTTATCAAGGCTATAGGACTCAAATTTGTAAGGCAAGAATTGCACAGCAGAAACCACTCACATTGAGTTGGCATTGCTTGAGGACAAGCAAGTTTGGGGAAGGGCGGAATGTGATGTCCCCTGAGATAGCTGGTGACGTCTAAAATATCCCTTGACTATCTCAAGGACCTCCACAGAACCCCAACATTTAAAGAAAAACCATTGTGGGCATGTGAATTTTGTGGCAGTCATCAATCAAAATGATCACAAAGTTTGCCATCACCACTTCCATTAAATATGGTGAAAATTTCTGAAACATTTGTGTTGAAGCTTCAAATCTTTTGTTGTTAGCTATGGATAATTGGAAGATGTGTACGGTGTTTGGATTTTACCGGCATGTAAAAAATCGATAAAAACCCTGGGCTATTTTTTCTGTATGTAGCCATTACCAATTACTATCTATGCATTGCATTTATTTTGATCATGGATTTTGTTCATCTTTGTCATTGCCTACCAAATTCCAATGTCAAGCATACAACTTGTAATCTCTAGAATCGATTCATAATCTATTATTATTGAGCATCTATTTCTTTGTGATTTCTAAAAACTTGTGATTTGTACTTCTGAAAAGGTATTAAAGTATTACATAATAGGTGGATTGACTAAAAGAGTCTAAGCTTGATCAGTCCAAACAAGGAGCATTATCACTTGTTTCCATGCCCAAGCATTGATCAATTAGCTATCACTGTTTTAATTTAATTTTTTATTGTTGCTATACTGCCATCACTGATGAATGTCTAAACTTAAGTTCTGATGTGCTGTATGGTGACCAACATTGTGTGGGTGCATTTGCTGCATTTTTTATCTTTCAAAAAACAGCCCAGTAGCTGAGGGGCAGATGTGAAGTAGAGTACAAAAATACAAGACAAGGATTGTTAGAAAAAGGAGATTGGCACATCATTGATGCTGGTCAATGAACTTGGAATAAATTCAAAATTAATCCTCTATGTTTCCTGAGTAAGCTGTATGTCTGTAGCTGCAACAAGTAGTTTTCTGGGTCTCTATATGGCTGACGCCTTAGATAAAGTATGATGCTAGGGGAAACGCAACTCAAATTTTTGGTATTGAATTTTATCAGTTTTGTGTTAGTTGTTTTCTGAAATTTGAAATATTAGATACCATTACTGCTGGCTGTTGTTGCAATATATCTGGGTTTGAGTGTGTCACTCCCTGGATTCATTTGTCCTTCATTGGGCCACTAAATATGTAATGTCCCCGTTTTTATGCGCATTGGAGTTTGAGGGATTTGCCTAAAATTGGACCCTCGTAGGCTAACCAGGATGATAGAGGGGGGTCGTTTGGTAAAGTCAGTGGTCAGTTTCCACTCTGGAGATTTGTGATGCCGGGATTGCTCTTCGTTTGAGTCAGATTGACAGACTTACTATTTATAGTAAGTGTTTATTTTGGGATAGTCTTGGTTTCTTCTTTTAGTAGGGCGCCTGAGCATTGGTATCAGTTAGAGTTGTGGAAACGTTTGTGGAGCTTCTAGTTAAAGGGACTTACTATTTATAGTAAGTCTATTTTTGGCCAGTTACTATTTATGGCAGGACGTTCTAGTATTGACTTTGTTAGGATAGTTGTGGAGTTGACTTGATCTCTTGGTTATTTGGTGGTTGGGAAGATTAATGGTTTAATGTTATTAATTAAGTTTATCTTAATTAATAATAACTTGGTCTAAACTTTGTTTTATAACCAAGACATTAAATATTCATTAATGAGCATATAATATGGTGTCAACTCATAATGGAGGGATATATTTGATTATGTATTTCAAATATTAAAATACCAAAGTTTGGAAAAGACAAATCATTTAAGTTATGCAAAGTGTGAAGGAAAAGCTGGAAGTTCGATTTGTTTTGGGAGAAATTATAAATGCCTTGAGAAGAGAAAATCGATCATCCTTGATTCATTATTCATGTTATGACATTTTGATTTTTGGAGTTTTTGGAGACAAGGGTTTGAAGAAACTCATCCAGGCAGGAAACGTAGTTTTCCTAGCATGTTTATGGCACTTTGAATCAGCAGCAAATGCTGGTGAGTTGTGTGGGCTTGCGGCTGAACACTAGAGGTCGAGTGAGTACTATTGATGTAGGGTTTTCGAATGTTTGCTAGTTGCTTCAGCAAGGGGATATGGAAAGACATAAGCAGAGTTAAGGGCAGCTTAGTTCAGCATGTGAATACATTCAGAGCAGCCGCCGTGCCGTGTCTTCTACTAGCTGTTGTGTGGAACTAGATAGGAAGTCGTGGCGGCCAGAGAGTCAAAACAGTGCCAAACCTTCTCAGGTTTCAATGCATTTACTTTGAGAAATGTAATTCTTTAAGAATCATTGTTATTTAAGAATTTCGAATGGTGTTGGTATTAGAAATTGTGGGATTCGATTTTTAATCAAATAGATTGCATTGTTATTCAATCATTGTATGGTTATTTGTATTTGAATTGAAAATTGGAAATTGAAAGTTTGTATCTTAAAGACAACTAAAACATTGCAAAATTAACAAAAAATTCTGGAGGGTAATTGGAATTCAGTGTTAGATAAGAATTAAAGCCAGGCAAGCTCTTTACAGTGGTATCAGAGCCGTTTTCCTGCCATCCTGTTGGGTGGAATTTATGGAGTTCACTGGGTTGACTTGAGTGACCAGCACTCTTGTTATTATTTCAGTCATGGACAGACATAGGAAATCAAGAAAACATGGAAACCAGTTAGACAGTATGTCTAATCTTAGGCAACAGACAAATGCCATGATGAAAAACATTGATAAATTGAACCAAGAAAGACTTAATGCAAAACTTTCAGATCCGGCATCTGTTGATAAAGCAACAAATTACTTGGTTTCTTTGTTCAATAGGTCTTCACAGAAAAGACATGAGGAGAGACGTGAGTTTTTTACAGGTGAGACATCCAGAGATCTCCATGATGAGTTTTCAATAGCTACTGGTTATGGTGGAGATGTTCTTGTACTTAGTGGGTCAGCCACTAGTCCTATTTGCACATCTGAGGGTGGAGATGCTCTACAGCGATATGTGGATGTGCCTGTCTATTTGGCAGATAGTGGTACTAAGTCACAGCATCTCGAGCCTACCAGAGTTAGTGACACGGAACAGGCTGATAACGTGTTCACTATCATTGACGGCAGTTTTACATCATTTGGTAGTAGTACCAGTGATATAGGATCTGATTTTCGGGACAGAAGTCCTTTATGTGAGCTTGTCGATGATGTCGTGGATAGTGTGAGTACGGAGGATGTTGTCGATACCACTAGGGATTCTGATTCCTACCATTGACGATGTTGTCTTTGAGGACTGCGAGGAGGATATGAGCTCGGACAGCTCTGATTTTTATGACAACAGTCGCAGTGTTGAGTCAATGCAGGAGACAGCAGTCTTTTCCTCTATTGAGGATGTGAGCATGGAGTTACCCAGTGATGACACTCCGAAGGGGAATGTTACAAAGGAGTCAGGTGATATAGAGTCATGCCACAGTGTGCATGATTCTCATCATGACATTGAGTCAGGTATGCAATTGGAGATAGCAGAGGCGTCTCAATTAGATAATGTTGATACTAGCATTGTGGATACCTCTGATGTTGGGTATGAGGATGATGTGTGGCAGCGAGTTTAGTTTCTCATACCAGGCATTGAGTGTTGACTCAGAATTGTCATCTGTTGGTGATGGATCCCAGGATCCTCTTTTAAAGGGACTAACGAATGAGGATGAGGAGGCAGAGGTGTCTCAGGAGTTTGATACAGCAGTGGCTTCCACTTCTTCAAATGAGGTATTTGTAGAGGTACCCAGTAGTTATACTTCGTGGGTGGACATGTGCGAGATTGTTAGCGTACATGAGGAGAGTGATCATGGTAGAGATCGGTAGATACACTTACCTACCACAGTGCGATCAGTGAGACTGAGAGTGTACAGTGGAGCCAGGGCACGCAGAGACATTTTGTGGCCGGACAGTTGAGGGTGGGCGATAGAGATATTTCTTCATCTCTTGATCATTATGATGATATCCGGCAGTTGTTGGTTGTTTACAGTTGGGGTGCTCCTATGTTCGATGAGCACGGTGGTAGCTACCTTTCCCTAGCAAAGATTCATTCGCTTCGAGAGGTTATTAGGATTTTGAAGAAGAGCTATGTACAGTTGGTAGTCGATAGGGAGCACCTGCTTGAGTGAGGTTGCACCTGTTATGAGGCGTTGTTAGGGAAAGAGGAGGTAGTTGAGCTCACCCTTGAGCTTCAGCCAACTGTTGGGGTGTTAGAGAGCACCCAATTGGCTCTTCAGAGTCGCAGATGCAGTTGGGGGCGGTGACTGTGGAGTTGGAGCGGATTCAGTCTATGCCAGCCATAGATCCAGTTCAGTTACATATAGTGGTGGTTGGTGGTGAGTCAACTTCCACAGTTGGCAGTGATGGATGTGTTGGGGACACAGTTACATCCATCCTTAGTACAAGTGCAGTAGACACAGAGATGAGTGCTTTAGTGGACGTTTGCAGAGAGTTTTGTGGTGCCAGGTCCTCTAATGGTTAGCATTTTGACAGATGATACGGAGCAGGTTGTTGAGAGACCTGAGGTAGCAGGAGTGGCTTCGTCAGAGAGTTGGGTGCCAGTTGCTAACACTACTCCCTCTGATTCTCAAGATATGGGCAGGGTATCATCTGGTTTGGAGGCGAGCTCTCGTGGTGATTTGTTTCCTTCTGTCGGAAGCAAATCTATTACTTCACCTCATACAGCTGATAGCAATAGGCAGTTGGTAGTGCCACGGTTTCAGAGGGATCAGATGTGGATTGCAGGGGAGCATGTTGATGATGCTTCTTATAATTTCTACTGCACGGAGTCGTTCATGGAGTACTTGCTTGAGAATTCGGTTTTGTAGGAGGGACCTTTTGAGGCCTCTGAGGGTACACTCATCTAGGGTTCTCGATTTATTTAGCTTTTAGTAGGAAGGATTGTAGATACTTTAACTACAATGCTTCCTCACAAGGATTTTGTGGTTGGGTTTGCTGAGCGGGTTACCCAAGATCGTGCCCAACCAGTTGTTCGAAGTCAGAGACTGGAGCCATCTCTTAATTCTCGATTTGATATTAATGAGTCATTGACAGAGACTGAAGCATTCACCATGATTATACAGTAAGGAGCGCTCATCATTTCTCTTTTGACCCACCGGTTGAGGATTTGGTTGCACGTCGGTGTGGGTTGGCTCCAGGTTTATACCATTCTTTACGGGATGGGTTTTCTCCATCTATAGTTGGTGGGGTTAGTTACTGCAAGTTAGCAAGAGGCTACTTGCAAGGTCAGCATATCCGTGGTGATTTTGTTGAGGATGGATATTTGGGTTATGGGAGTACTTGCCTCTGTTGCACAAATGGGCTTCATACACAAAACAGATTGGTAGGGTGTGCAAGGAGAGTTGATCTAGCAGATGGTATTGGATATCCATTTTTCCTTGTTATGGATGGTTGTGAGTTTCATCTCTACTGGGATCCAGGTAGTGACTGGTTTAGCACAGCAGATTGTGTGGATTGCTATGGTTGGCATGGTGACAGTGTGTTATGGTTAGCTTACGGGATGATGTTTTCATCACAGGGGTTTGCAGGTGATCGCAAGGACATTACACCACTTTATCCTTGGGATCCGGGTGGACTTATGTGTTTTGTTTTTTGAACTGTAATGTCCCCGTTTTTATGCGCATTGGAGTTTGAGGGATTTGCCTGCATTTGGACCCTTGTAGGCTAATTAGAATGATAGAGGGAGGCCGTTTGGCAGAGTCAGTGGTCAGTTTCCACTCTAGAGGTTTGTGATGCCAGGATTGCTCTTCGTTTGAGTTAGATTGATAGACTTACAATTTATAGTACGTGTTTATTTTGGGAGTCTTGGTTTCTTCTTTTAGCGGGGAGCCTGATCATTGGTATCAGTTGGAGTTGTGGAAATGTTTGCAGAGCTTCCAGTTTGAGGGACTTACTATTTATAATAAGTCTATTTTTGGTCAGTTACTATTTATGGCAGGACGTTCTGGTATTGACTTTGTCAAGATAGTTGTGGAGTTGACTTGAACTCTTGGCTATTTGGTGGTTGGGAAGATTAATGGTTTAATGTTATTAATTCAGCTTATCTTAATTAATAATAATTTGGTCTAAATTTTGTTTTATAACCAAGACATTAAATATTCATTAATGAGCCTATAATATGGCGTCAACTCATAATGGAGGGATATATTTGATTATGTATTTCAAATATTAAAATACCAAAGTTTGGAAAAGCCAAATCATTTAAGTTATGCAAAGTGTGAAGGAGAAGCTGGAAGTTCGATTTGTTTTGGGAGAAATTATAAATGCCTTGAGAAGAGAAAATCGATCATCCTTGATTCATTATTCATGTTATGACATTTTGATTTTTGGAGTTTTTGGAGACAAGGGCTTGAAGAAACTCATCCAAGCAGGAAACAAAGTTTTCCTAGCATGTTTATCGCACTTAAAATCAGCAGCAAATGCTGGTGAATTGTGTGGGCTTGCGGCTGAACACTAGAAGCCGAGTGAGAGTATTATTGACGTAGGGTTTTCAAATGTTTTCTAGTTGCTTCAGCAAGGGGAAATGGAAAGACATATGCAGAGTTACGGGCAGCTTAGTTCAGCGTGTGAATACATTCAGAGCAGCCGCCATGTCTTCAACTAGCTGCTGTGTGGAATTAGATAGGAAGCCATGGCGGCCAAAGAGTCAAAACAGCACCAAACCTTCTCAGGTTTCAATGCATTTACTTTGAGAAGTGTGTTTCTTTAAGAATCATTGTTATTTAATACTTTCGAATGGTGTTGGTATTAGAAATTGTGGGATTCGATTTTTAATCAAATAGATTGCATTGTTATTCGATCATTGTATGGTTATTTGAATTTGAATTGAAAATTGGAAATTGAAAGTCTGTATCCTAAAGACAACTAAAACATTGCAAAATTAACACAAATTCTGGAGGGTAATTGGAATTCAGTGTTAGATAAGAATTAGAGCCAGGCAGGCTCTTTACAGAATATTTGACTACATTAGAATTGGGTTAAAAATCTACATTTTTTTGCCTTTTTAAAAACTATGAAAATGACATGTGCCGTGAAGTGGTTTTGAAGGTCTTCATTTAGGCTTGGTAAGGACTCTGCCCCTCAACCCGCCCCTTTACTGAGCCAAAAATGCTGCCCCCAAACCCTGTGAGGGGTCCTTCCCCTTGAACCTGTTGAAGGCACTGCCAGACTCATTTGATACATTTTGTAGCTGTTCCTTTTTCAAAAATTCAGAAATTTAAGTATTTTTTAAGTTGCCAAGTTTCTGCCCACTCGGAATATTTTAAAATTTATCAAGTCTGAGTTTGCAAACTACACTTCAAACAAGTTATTGTACAGAATTTAAAGACAGGCTTTCCAAGCTAACTACAAAAAACCTTTAATTATTTGGGCTTGATGAGAAGCATTATCACAGACACCTAAAGAATAATGGGGGGCAAAAACATTTCAACAAGATGTGATGTATTCCATATCGAATGTTCAAATCCACTTGGATGCTATAAAAGCAAAACTCCAAAGTAAACCAAAGATAATAGAACTAGAATAAAAAGTAACCAGCAAATGGAAACATGTGAAGGGATTGAAAAAGGAATCAAAAACTACAAGAATTTGAACAATTGAAAAAGAAAAAGTCAACCCTGGCTATGCCAAGATTAGAAAAGCCCTTATTGATTCCAAAATTAAATAACTTGAAGGAAGATGTTGTTCTACACCAAACAAAAAACTTCAAAGTCCAACCATTTAAGGACAAAACGTGATGCTAGAACTTGAAAAAAAGAATAACAGACATGAGCTCAGCATTATCATAGTTGGCATAGATGAGACTATGAACAAAGATATCTTAACAAATATTAGATACCATAACTACCACTTGAATGACTAACTATTTGGAAAGTAGAAAGACTAGGTACATGCATCAAAAGTACAAGAATGCTAAATGTTGAATCTTTAAATAATAAATTAACCATTTAAGCAAAGCTTCAAATTTAAAAGGTTTTGGTATATTAATAAACAATGACCTTAAACCACAAGATAAATATAAGTTGAAAAAAGAAGCCTAAGCATTTAAACTAGGGAAAATAGAGAAATAGGCAATAATAAGAATAGGTAAAAGAAGTAACAACGAAAAATGCCACCTTCAAAGTAATAAAATAGGGATTAGACAACGGAATGGATGTAGATCTAGATATATTTAAAGCGTCCACATAGTATTATTTGGAATAAGTGCACATGCATTTATAGAGAGTCAACAATTGAAAGTCAAAAAGAAGAGAATTGTACATCAAATCTTCAATAAATGTTTGCAATGCATGCCCACATTGGCATGGAGTATCCACAAGGTGGTTTTTGCTCAGTTTTATGTCTTGTACAGTGCAGCAAGAAGTCTCATGGCACCCCTCCTTTTGTGGTGGCTGAGCTTTGTTTTTGGGTAGCACAGCAGATGGTGTTATGTCCAGGTGGTTGGTGCAATGCTGGATGGGCATTGTTGTCTTGGCTATATTTGCCATTACCTCATGGATATGTGTTAATAAGCTATATTGGTCTTTTCTTGATAGTAAATGTGTGTCTATAATAGTTGACATCATAGGAATAAATCTCATGTGTGCCCATAATACAGGGGTGTCTTTCTCCCCAGATGTGGAATGACTCTATCAGTTGTGAAAAATGTTTTTGAATAATTAGAAAATTAAATTATGGGGGGAATGTTACTCATATTCAATTTTGCGTTAAATTAATTAAATTCAAGGGTAACTGTCAGGTGCAGTAGCAGTGATAGTCTCCTATGTTCTTAGAGATTGAGTGACAACAATCAACAATAGTGGATACAATTGAGAACATTGTAAACATTCCTCTTGTTAAGTTTGAAAGGAGAAGACTGTGGACATCACTGACCTTGTAAACAGTTGTACAGGAGAGCAGCTGACTACAGAGATCCTTTGAATGTTAGACTTCTTGGTAGTATGGTCGGTCGGTGATGAGTTCAGTGGAAGTGAATATGAGATATGTTCTCGTATGTAGGTGATCATGTGTGGCAAGATCACAGATAGCAGACCCAACTGTATGCATAGGCATACAATATGTCCCCAGGTCATTTGAGACATAAGTGTAATGTATAAACATGATTTTATTTCTGTGATGTACAAGCAAAATTTTATATGTGTAATACACTGAAAACCAAAAGATCCTTCTAGATTCTAATTAATATATGTAGCTTAAAATTCTTCCTAAGAATAACTTCAATTTCCTTGATATCTTGCTACTTTCCACCTTTCAATTCCACCTTTGACAGAAATCTAAATCTTGCAAAAATGCTCACCCCTTCATTAAACTTGAGGAATATGTTGTGATGCTAAAAGGCAAAGGAGACATTGTCATTCTTAGAGACTTCAATGCAAGAATGGTGAAAGGTTGTAAAATCCCCAGTTATTCCGA
Source organism: Thuja plicata (assembly GCA_018584345.1). Taxonomy (NCBI): domain Eukaryota; kingdom Viridiplantae; phylum Streptophyta; class Pinopsida; order Cupressales; family Cupressaceae; genus Thuja; species Thuja plicata. The sequence continues at coordinate 807,367 of MU223711.1, read as the reverse complement.
TAAAGATTCAATTCATGTCTAGTGCACAGTTTAATATAAATGTTGAATTCCGTTATTTCTGAGTGTATTCTGAAACATTAACTCCTCTCTAATTTATGACATAAATTCTACTGATAAAATTCTGCAAGTATATTTATTCCAACTTAAAATTTTATGCCAGAATTCCCAATTTATTCAGAACATATTACAAAAGAAATCAGTTTGTTTTAATGCACCTGGATCAGTTCAACTGGATAGATGTCCACCTCTGTATCTGATGACGCCAATGGGGTTGAAACGTAGGTCGTAAATCCGCTGGATTAATCCTAGACGGTCTGCACATTACAACCTTCTATCAATGCTGAGACGGTGATCCTCTGTTTTCCCCGTGTCAATGGAAAGCCGGGTATATCTGAAAGCTCTGGGATTTGGTCGTTTAGTGCATCTGTGGATGATGGCGCCATGGATAGAGGCAACAACTAATTCCTCCTGCCTTTTAAATAGTCTGTTTTCATCAAATAGCGTCTGCGTGTCTTTGAATTTGGCACGGTAGTTTGTGTTATAGTGCATCGACTATAGCCTGCAACAAGCTCTCGATGGAATGTAACAACCTCTAACGTGTCCGGCACCAAAGGTATTTGCTAATCTGCCACCATATCTTCCAAACACTGCTTTCGTATTTTCTATGGTCTGCTACAGACAAATTAAGAAAGCCTCCTCAATCGCAACCTGGTGTGGATGGTGTCGGGTTTATATTACTAAATGACAAATCCACCTTGGCTGCATAAAGTCACTGTGGTGTGATACAGAAACAAACAACTCTGCATAGGAATAATATTATGACTGCGGCACCAACTGGCTTCGTTCTTCTTGGTTCGATGCTTGAATCAAGCCATACGTCCTTCCAGAAATTCGAACTCCCCACTGCAAATCATTGTCACCTTCTGTCACTTATTTCAGATTTCTCCAATAGGCCAGATCTTTCACCGGCAAAAGGATTGTTTGGTTCTCACTCACCTTCTGTCACTTATTTCAGATTTCTCCAATAGGCCAGATCTTTCACCGGCAAAAGGATTGTTTGGTTCTCACTCTGAGAAAATACAATAAGATTCATAAAATTCATTCCATGATCAAATCATTCTCGAGAATGCTTCTTAAAGGAAAATAATTCCCATGAATAAACTACCTCTTTCCCGTAAATGAACTTCTTTAACAAAATCCAGAGTTCAATTATTTAAATATTAGTTTATAAGATATTTAACTAATAATTAAATAATTAACATTACTTTATTCTAATTAATTATTTAATATAAATTAATGAGATTTGAACTTTAAATAATTAATATTATTTATTTCATGTCTCAATTCAGACTTATTCAGGGGACATTACAGTCTCCCCTTCCCCATGTTGCTTGCCCACAAGCAACCTTAAATTGGGGTGTTGAAGGACCTGTTCATTTTCCCATGTAGCGTCTTCTACAAGCAAGCTCTTCCAATGGATCAAATACTCCTTGATAGACTTATTCCTCAATTTCCACTCACAGGTGTCCAATACTTCCTTTGGAATTAATTCCAACCTCCCTTCCTCATCAAGCAGGGGTAGATCAACTGATGTTGTTACCAGTTGTCCCAATGCCTTTTTAAGACATGATAGATGAAACACATTGTGTATTCTGCTTCCTTCTGGCAACTCCAACTCATATGCTACCTCACCAATTTTCCTAATAATCTGGCAAGGACCATAAAAGTGAGGCTTTAATTTCTCTGCACCACTTCTTTATAAGTGAAGATTGGCGATAAGGTTGTAGGTGGAGATATACCAACTCTCCAACTTCGAAACTTCATTCAACTCGTTTCTTATCAACATTAATTTTCTGCTGGTTTTGTGCGTACTGCAAGTTTTCCCTGAGAGTTCTCAAAATGTCCTGGCATTCCTGTAGCCAATCTCTGGATTTAGGAGCCTTACTATTTCCCAAGGCCAAATCAAAAAAAAGATAAAGCCTCATGGCCATACAATGCTTGGAAAGGTGACATTCCGATGGGCATATGATATGTAGTATCATAACAATATTCACCTAGATGAAGCCATTTAACCCATGTTTTCTAATGTCCGGCCACATAGTTGCGGAGATACCCTTCAACCCATTTATTAACGATTTTTGTCTGACCATCCATCTGAGGATGGTAACTGGTGCTAGGGTTCAGCTATGTCCCTGTCAACCTGAACAACTCTTCCCAAAAAATGCTTAGGAATCTACTGTCCCTGTCACTGATTATATTTTTTGGTAAACCGTGGAGACGAAATACCTCTCTGAAAATAGTTCTGCAATCTGTGTTGCTTTATATTTTGTAGTGATAGCATAAAAATCTGCAAATTTGGTTAATCTATCCACTACAACAAAAATGCAATCTTTACCTTGAGATTTGGGCAAGCCTGTGATAAAATCCATCAATATACTTTCCCATTTTTGCTCTGGAATCGGCAAGGGCTGTAATAAACTTGCTGGATAAATGTGCTCTGATTTGTTTTGTTGGCAAGTAATACATTTCTTAACATATCGTAGAACATTGTCCTTCAGACCTTTCCACGTAAATCTTTCCCTGATTTGCCGATAAGTTTTGAAGTAGCCCGGATGCCCGGCCAAAGAAATATCATGAACTGATTGTAAAATCTTTTCCTTAAGTTTAGAACCTGGCACTAGGTAAATTTTGTCTTTATAGTAAATAATGTCATTTACCACTTTATATATGTCATCATGTAAGTGTCCATCCATTAATTCACAAGCAAATGAGTTTTTAGAATATTCAACCAATAAAAGGGATTTCCAATCAGCTGTGACTGCGGATAAAGAATTTATTGCTGGTCTTCTGGATAATGCATCAGCCACTATATTATTTTTACCTTTTACATACTCAATTTTGAAGTCATATGCTTGAATCTTGCTGATCCATTTCTGTTGACGATCATTCAAATCTTTCTGACCAAGGAAATACCTCAAACTGTTATGGTCAGTTCGGACTACAAACTTTCCCCCAACTAAATACTATCTAAATTTAGCCAGTGCGTGCATAATTGCCAGCATTTCCTTATCAAAAATTGAGTACAACTTCTCATTATCCCTGAGTATCCTGCTTTCATATGTGATGGATATGCGATGGGATGTTTGTTTTGCATTAGAACTGCCCCTATTCCTTCACCTGATGCATCACATCCCAAAACAAATGGCTGGCTGAAATCTGGAAGTGCAAGTACAAGACAAGAGCTCATAACTTCTTTTAAATTATCAAATACCTGTTGTGCCTCTGGCGTCCATCTGAAAGCCCCCTTTCTAGTAAGATCAGTTAATGGAGCCCCAAGTTGTGAGAATCCTCTGACAAATCTCTTGTAATAGCTGCATAAACCAAAGAACCCTGATAGCTCTAAAAGGTTTCGTGGTGGTGGCCAGTCCAGAATGGCTTGTATCTTTTCCTGATGAACTTGTACACCCTTAGCACTAATAATACGCCCAAGATACAATTTTTTTGTCATTCCAAATTCACATTTGGAAGCCTTTGCATAGAGAGATTGAGATTCCATTATTCCCCGTACTTCATTAAGGTGTTTCAAATGATTTTCCCAAGTTTTACTGTAAATAAGAATATCATCAAAGAAGACAAGCAAAAACTTCCTTAACTATTTATTAAAAATATGGTTCATACAAGATTGAAATGTGGTTGGTGTGTTAGTTAAACCGAAAGGCATAACTAAAAATTCATAATGGCCATAATGCCAACGAAAAGCTATTTTATGCACATCTTGCTCCTGTAATCTAATCTGATGATATCCTGATCTCAAATCTATTTTTGAAAAAAAAATTGCACCATGTAATTCATCTAACAATTCATCAATTCTGGGAATCAGTTACCTATTTTTTAAAGTTTTCTTATTGAGAGCACAGTAATCGATGCACATTCGGAGAGTCCCATCTTTTTCACTAACACCACCAAAGCTGCAAATGGACTAGAACTCGGTTTGATATGTCCCATATCTAATGATTCCTTAATGGCCTTTTCTATCTCATCCTCGAATTTCTTGGGATGCCTGTACGGAGTGGTAATGACAAGTTTCGCACCATCTTCAAGTTCTATGGTATGCTCAAAACCTCTGTCGGGAGGTCTTCCTGGGGGTATAACACTGAAAACCACACTGTGAGTATCCAATACTTTTAACATATCATCATGATAGAGTCTAGAATCAAAACTTGTTACCATAGAAGATACCAAACACTGTGCTGACAATGCAACATCCCCATGTCTGAAAATAGCCTCCATCCTTTTTGTAGATACGATCCTAGGACCACCATTGGACATATCTCTGAGGACTATCTTTTTTCCATCTACCTTGAAAGAAAATTCCAATTTTTTGAAACTCTGTGAATATTTATCTAAAGTCCATCCATTGAATTCCCAAAAAAACATTTGTATCAGCCAAAGCAACTATATAAAAATCATCTGTTACAGTGTAATTTCCCAGATTAATACTTAATTGAGGAACTTTGTGTGTAGAAGATAAATTAGTGCCACCTGCTACTCTAATATCAAATCCCTCATGTTCTATTGTTTGTAAACCTTGTTTAGCAACCAATGCAGCATCTATAACATTCTAGGTTGAGCCACTATCCAACATAACAATGACTCGTTGTCCCTGTTACACACAGCGTACACAAAAAAATATTATAATGTGGAGTACCAGAGATAGATGCTATTATTCCCCCTTCATGTTTTGTGTCTTGTTCTTGTTCTTTTCTTGCATCATTGTTATCATTTTTCTTAACCATTCTTGTATTGTCTTCTTCACCATCAAAGGTCACCTCAATATAATGTATTTTTCCTTTTTCCCAAACACCTGTGACCTGGTTCCCATGACTCTCTACAATTAAAGCATAGCTTTCTCCTTCTAAGTTCATTGCGTTCATCATTGTCTAGTTTATTCTTGGGAGGTATATTCTTGACAAATGGTTGCTTATCTTTGTCTTGTTTTGGTGGGGGGCATTATTGATTTTTCCCTTTTGATGTGTGTTCCAATTCTCGAGCTTTTTTAATTGCATTTTGCGAAGTAAGTGGGTTGAATGATTTGACCCATCCTTTTAGAGAATCTGATAGACCATCAATGAATATAACTATTTTGTGCCTCTCTGTAATTTCAGTTACTAACACAGCTAATCTCTCAGTTTTAGCTACATATTGATGAATTGTTCCCCATTGTTTGAGTTGTGTCAATTCCTTCAGATATAGTTCAAGATCTTTTGTATCAAATCTGTCAATAAAACGTTCAATGAACTCTGCATAGGTGTCTACACGGTTATGTCCCAAGGTTATTAGACCGTGATGCCACCATTCATGAGCTACGCCATCTAAATGCAATGCAGCATATTTAATGGCCTCACTTTCCATCATAGGATTCAACTGAAAGTATGTATCTAATTTCTGAACCCAAGCCCTAGCAGAAGTTTTTCCAGACCCATCAAAATATGGTATAGAAACTTTTCCTATTTTCGTCTGCAATTCATTGTTATGATTTCTCCCCTTGCTTGATCTATGTTTCATTCTAACATCATAGTATTCTCTAAATGTCATTTCAAGACGAAAATCGTCTCCTGACATTATCCAATCATTGTAAATGTCATCCTGTAATTCTTGGATAGTAGGTTCTTGTTCCAACTGTCTGTCCCTAGGAGTGAAGTTAGGCATGAATGGCATGGTGTGAACTGATCCTGCTCTTTCTGGCTGATTGTTGTTCACTGAATTATCTTCTCTACCATGTGGAACCCCATTATTTTTTTATGATTAAAATTGAAGGCCATGAACTGATTCATCGTGGTACTCATCCTATTAAGGTTTTCCTAGATTTCTTGTTGTCCCCTGGCTAATGTTGTTATCATATCTCTGGTGCTAGTTTCAGGATGATCCCCCATATTATCTAGTTCTGGGTTTGATTTATTTCATCTGAGATAATAAGTGTGGGCTGGTTTTTTACTCATAATAATCCAAACCCTCAAGCTGGCAGGATGCATAGCTCTGATACCAATGTAAAATCCTCAGTTATTCTGATATAGATTCAATTCATGTCTAGTGCACAGTTTATTATACATGTGGAATTCCATTATTTCTAAGTGTATTCTGAAACATTAACTCCTCTCTAATTTATGACATTAATTCTACAGATAAAATTCTGCAAGTATATTTATTCCAACTTAAATTTTATTGCAGAATTCCCAATTTATTTAGAACATATTACAAAAGAAATCAGTTTGTTTTAATGCACCTGGATCGGTTCAACTGGATAGATGTCCACCTCTATATCTGATGACGCCAATGGGGTTGAAACGTAGGTCGTAAATCCGCCTGATAATATCCTGGACGGTCCGCACATTACAACCTTCTATCAATGCTGAGACGGCAATCCTCTATTTTCCCCGTGTCAATGGAATGCCGAGTGTATCTAAAAGCTTTGGAATTTGGTCGTTTAGTGCATCTGTGGATGATGGCGTCGTGGATAGAGGCAACAACTAATTCCTCCTGCCTTTTAAATAGTCTGTTTCCATCAAATAGCGTTCATGTGTCTTTGCATTCAGCATTATAGTTTGTGTTATAGTGCCTCGACTATAGCCCGCAACAAGCTCTCGATGGAATGTAACAACCTCTGACGTGTCCGGCACCAAAGGCATTTGCTAATCTGCCACCATATCTTCCGAACACTGCTTTCATATTTTCTATTCTCCGCTACAGACAAACTAAGAAAGTCTCCTCAATCGCAACCTGATGTGGATGTCGGGTTTATATTACTAAATGACGAATCCACCTTGGCTGCATAAAGTCACTGTGGTGTTATACAAAAACAAACAACTCTGCGTAGGAATATTATTATGATTGCGGAACCAACTGGCTTGGTTCTGCTTGGTTCTGCTTGGTTCTGCTTGGTTCAAGCTATATGTCCTTCCAGAAATTCGAACTCCCCACTGCAAATCATTGTCACCTTCTGTCACTTATTTCGCCAATAGGCCAGATCTCTCACTAGCGAAAGGATTGTTTGGTTCTCACTCTGAGAAAATCCAATAAGATTCATAAAATTCATTCCTTGATCAAATCATTCTCGAGAATGCTTCTTTAAGCAAAATAATTCTCGTGAATAAACTACCTCTTTCCCGTAAATGAACTTCTTAAACAAAATCCAGAGTTTAATTATTTAAATATTAGTTTATAAGATATTTAACTAATAATTAAATAATTAACATTAATTTATTCTAATTAATTATTTAATATTAATTAATGAGATTTGAACTAATTTTAAATAATTAATATTATTTATTTCATGTCTCAATTCGGACTTATTTGGGGGACATTATAGAGGTCAACCCCACCTTTGACGGAGATCTAAACCTTGGAAATACTCACCCTTTCATTAACCCTAAGAATGTGCTACTAAGCTAAAAGGCAACGGAGACATTGTCATTCTTAGACACTTCAATGCAAGAATGATGAGAGTTCAATCAAGTATTCTGATTCATAGTTTGAATCTGAGTCTCTCGTGAAGGAAGGAAGATTCTAATCCAGCTATTAAATATAAGAAAATTCCAAAAATGAAAAGAACCCATATAACACCAAGCTTCTCAAATTGACCTCTTGCCATGATCTAATTATTTGTAATGGGATATAATCTTAGACCTACACACTACATATGTCACATATGCAACACGTTGGTAAAAGCATAGATCAAAAACTCGTCAAGTGCTCACCTAGCTCCCGAGTACTTGCGAGTTACTATCTGCAACAAAGTAAACTCCACATTGACTCACCTAGCCGAATTTTGCTGAGTTTTTTATGAGCCTTGGCAAGTATTCCCAGGTTTTGCCAAGTTATGAATTAATATTTTTTTTAACTTCAAGTTGCCATATTTCCCTAAGTTCTTGCTGATTTGTCAAGCCCAAGTCAAAATTGGCCCTACTTAATTTTGTTGAGTCACAAGTTTTCAAACTATGGGTATCATTGTCATAGATTGTATCATATCCTCTATCCCATTGTTGAATAAAGCTAATGCTATTAATATTATTATGTACAACATGCCCAATTCTAATCACCATTTAATTATGGCGACTTTAAACATAAATATGAAGTTAAAGATTATGGAACTACCGTAAATGCTATTGATACCAAGTTCCAACATTGTCTTTCATAATATAAAGATTTCCCAATTTCTTAATGATCTTGACAAGATGTTCAACAACAATTTGGGACAATATGATAAGCAATCTATATGGTAAATATATCCAATTTGTCTAAATGCTTAGACGTGTACTCTCAATAAGTGCATATCAAACTAAATCATATTCTATCTAATCCAGTACTTTATATGACTTGGAATGTAAAACCATATGGGAAGATATAAAAATTGTCTTTGATTAATTCAATAGGGATCTTTGGGTGAATCTATAAGACTTAAACAAAAAAAATAACACTAGTATGTAATCTAAAGCTATAAGAAGCTTTTCAATTTATATAAGGTGAAATTCCAAATGATATTGGGCTCACATCATTCCTAGAAGATCTAAGGAATAAATAAATGTGAATATGCGAAACTCGGGCTTCTATCTCAATAACCTTTATGTTTCTCCTCAAGCATATAAAAATGTCAAAATAACTCGACTCTACACTGAAATTTAATTTATTTTTTAAATTAAATTTCAACATTAAGCACCTCATAAAAGATAAAGCAAAGATCATTGACAGGTGTCAAGCTAAGATCTTAAGTATTGGGAGCCTAATCTTTGTGCCTAACATTAACATGTTTTCAACTAAGACGTCAAACAAGGCTTCCTAAGGGAAATGTTTGAAAGTTTAGTTCATCCCGTTTTGAAGTTCAAAAATCAAAATGACTAAGCCAATTACTAAACAATCATTTGTAGCTCTTTTAAAAAAATTGTATGCTTACGTACATGAACAATAACTAGCATTAAGGACAACAATAAGTGGCAAAGGGGCAAGACAACCTTAGAAATCAACCTATTACCAATCACCTTATCACCTCTAGAGTTATGATTGGAGTATTCTAGAGACAAAAAGAGGAATGCACATGTTGATTTGTTAACAAAAAGCCTTGTTAGATTGTTCTAAGAGCTAATCAATAGAGAAGATTTGACAAAATCAGTATCCCCCTTGAGCTTATAAAATATAGCATCAAGGTGCTGTAAGGATACTGCCCTCTTCCCCCACCCTTTTTGGCATATATATCTGACAAAAAATGAATATTGTCTTAAGAGGAAGGATGCGCTGGTATTAGATGGCTGGGTTCGTAGTCATCCATCTACTATAGTCATCCGCAATGTAATGGAAAATCCTGGGTTATTTTTTAGGTCACAGCTTAGTCAGTGTGCCTTTTAAGAGTATGAGATCCCCTCTAATGCACAGGCCGCGTCTCGTTATGTTTCAAACAAATGACCAATTACCAGAAGCGAGCAGGACTTATAGAAAAAGAGGTAAAGAAAAAGAATGTTATTCAGATCCGTAAAACATCTCTGCGTATTGTACAAATCTTCTACCCTTTAGTTTTAATGTCAATACCACATTTCTATCCAGGAATAATCCTACCGTTGCCAAATTTCCTCTTGGCCATGAGAAGCTCTGTGTTTGTCTTCTATAAAACTAATATGCAGAAGTAAAAAGATTTAAACCATGTTCCTACAGCAGTAGTACATAACAGATTATGAACTCACTGCCATATAATAATTGAGATGGAACTCTAGTTGCCATGCAAAGAAGCTTTGTGTTTGTCTTCTATTAAACTAATATACAGAAGTAAAAAGATTAGAAACATGTTCCTACAGCAGTAGTACATAACAGATTATGAACTCACTGCCATATAATAATTGAGATGGAACTCTAGTTGCCATGCAAACTCTAGCTAACATGCTTAATTCCCAATTTTCTAATGTGGTTTAATAATGAGAAGTCCAGATGTCCAGATTTCATAAATCCAATCAATTTTAAAATATGTTTGATGTTGGACTGTCAGATTTCTTCCAAGCATTTTTTTTCAATTGCTTTCGACTTTTGTACAGCCATCGAATCAGTTATAGCTTTTGCATTCAAACCCATTAAAAATTAATAATAATAAACCCCGCCCGCGAACAGAGACCTTATTAAATGAAAGAATAAATACCTTGCGGAATAAAGAAGTCCCTGCATTCTCAATGGGGTTAGGAAGCTCAAAGGAGCGAGTAATGGTGTCTCCGTTGTTTACCACCTTCGTCATTCTCTGTTTTCTTCTCCTCGTCGTAATTTTCAGTGGAATACTGCCATAGCTTCTCCTTAACCCACCGTAAATCCCAGGCATTCTCGTTCCGAGTACACCCTGCACAGCACACAGCAGACGGCCTCAGCATAAAGACCCTTGAAAAACCCTCAGAAAACCCTCGGCTAATGAAGAGGCACGCACTGGCTTGGGTGTGGTGTGAAATAGGTGAGGTTGCATCGCTGCCTTCATCGCCAACGCATTGTTCGCCATGCCAAGCATACTTTCAAACCCTGCTTTCCTTCTTTCCCTTCGTGTTACGCCACTCTGTATTATGCAGTGATGAACAAAACAAGGGCTGCATAAAATGGAGTTGGATAAGCTATGCTAAACCAGAGAGCCGTTTGAAATAGAGTGACAGCTCATATGCAAAATGGGCTCAACTTCTCTAGTTCTCACTTTTGAATGGGCTCCCTCTGTTTTTAACATCCGTGGAAGTTAGTGACATAAAAGCTGTTGGGCGTCGGTCTGCAGATTAGTTCTTATCTATACATAGACGTTGCGAAGTCAGTCTTCTGGATTGAACGTTAATATGGAGAAACGAAAATAGCAAAAAAGCAAATAAGCCGTTTCAGAATAATGAATATACTGTTTGTCGTTCGGGAAAAAAATCAATGATGTGTGGATTAATTCCAGCCTCAACTACACTTGTAGTGGGTTTTCTTGAGTATAATATTCAAGGAGACTTGTAGAGAAAAAAGAATACAAGGAGGATGGAAAGTGTCTTATATGTTTCATAATAGATGTGGAAATGCCAAGCTTTGGGACTGGAAAACCAAGAAAACTCTTTTCGGTTTGTTGGTCATGTTGGTTGTTCTTTACGACTGTGAGGTTTGGGGGTGGAGCATGACAAAGTGTGGGTGGAGACAGTTAGAGAGGATTCAGAAGCACTTAATCACTAGCAGTATCAAGGTCAAAGCCTCAGCGTCCTATGAAATTCTATTAGCGGAAGTTGACATTTTCTCATTGGAGGCGGCAGTGATAACTCGATTAATAAGTTATTGAAAGAAACTTGAAAACATGGATAACAAATGATGGCCCAAAATTGCGATGAAAGAAGGTTTGGCTCGCAGGAAGAAGACTTGGATGAAACAAGACTTAAAGTGGTTGAGCACGTGGAGCATCAAGCTACAAGATTGCCCGAATACCAATGTGAAAATAAAGAAGTTTGTCATGGGTAAATTTCAGATTGCCATGTGGTCTAATAACATGGGTAGGAAAAAGAAACATTATATATAAGTGTTCAACCCCTCCCGTGAGCATGGGGATAAGGCCTACCTAGGGGCAGCTATTAAAGGTAAGCCTAAAGTGTTGGTGACTCAGCTGAGAACGGGCTCGCATCATCTCATATGCGAGACAGGTAGATGGAAAAGACCCAAAGAGGAGTGGGACGAGAGGATTTGCACGTTCTACAACAAAGGTGTGATTGAGAGTGAATGGCAATTTCTCTTCAAGCGCACGGCTTATGAGGACATTCGGGCATAGTACGAGGTCATCCTGAAGGCTGGCAGCATGTACAGTTTATTTGAGCAGGATAAGATCAAGAAGCTGCTAGTTTGATTGTCAAGATTCACAGCAGGAGATTAGATATGGAAAAGACTATGGAGTTAGTTCAGGGTTGTGTTCCGTGGTCCCTTAGACCAATGGTCTCGTGGACGTCATTAAAAAATTTCATTCATTCATTCAATTCTAAAGTCTCGGGAATAAAGAGTGAGGTCCTCAAAGATTGTCAAAAGGCTACATTGATTTTAAGATGTGTTTTTTTTTTCTTTTTATGGGGCGTTAATCTAAAGGAAAACTATCTAGTCACCTAGAATAGTAGGCGGGTTAGAAAAAGTGATTAGTAAGAGCAAACTAGATCTTTTCCTATTAATTTAGAGAGATGTTGGATCCTATTGTTCTTAAGGTCAGAGAGATTCATTTTGTAAGATATGTTAGAGTAAAAAAACTATTTAACTTAAATAATTAAATTATATTGATTAATTAATTAAGTCATCTTTTTTTTTCTTTTTTCACTTGAGCTAAATTTAGGAAGCTTTAGTTTGCATTTAATAATTTCTTTATTGTATGCATGCATCCTAGGGTTTTATTTTTAAGTTGAGTTTGTTTTTCCTCTTTTAGCACTATTGCTTTTTATAAAATCAATAAATCCCTTTGTAATTATTACATTATTGCAATTACACATTATTTTGTGTCAGGCTTTCAGAGCACTTTTGTGTTTTTAGGGTTTCTTGCGCATGACAAGTTATTAGCATGCAGGTGTTCACTAGGTTTTGTGAGGTTGTATTTCTCAACTTCAACATGGTATCAAAGTCTTCCTCTATTGTGTGGCTTACTCCGCACAATTATCACACTCGAAAGGCACATATGACCTATCTTCTCATGTCAAGGGGGTTATGGTCATGTTTTAGATGAGGTTCAACCTCAGTTGACTCGCCCGTTTGAAGGACCATGTAGCACCGGAATAGAATGAATGAGGTCATGGGGATGCTTTCTTTGAACATTTCATATAGTCTTTTGTTTCACTTCAAGGGTTGCACTATACCTCAAGAGATGTGGACCAAGTTTCATGGTCTTTTTAGCATCATTAATCAGTTTAGGGAACTTTAGATTGAGGCAAAGTTGACCTCTTTAGCACCTTATTCTTTTCCATCTATTGAGGATTTCTTGATGAAATTCAAATCACTGCAATCATTGTTACAGGGTTGTGGTAAGAACAAAACAGACACTGAGTGTATATACTTGATTTTCTCTAAGCTTCAAGGTTTATTTTAGATATTTTCTTCTACATTCTACTCCACCATGGATGCTTTAGGTTCATGATTTGTCATGCATACCTTTGAGGTATTATGTGATCAGTTGACATGTGATCAGGCCAAGCTCACGCAGTTGGATGCTCTTCTAGGATCAAAGAACCAAGCATTGGTAGCTCAGATGTCGCTAGGGAAGCAGGAGCAGAAACTAAAGCCACAGACCACAAAGCCTAGAAAGGATTCCAGTTCTCAGCACCCCTCTAGCCCACGTTCTCCTAAGGGGGAAAAATCAAAGAAAGAAAGACATAATTGTGCTTATTGTAAAAAGACAAATCGTAATGAGTCTCATTGTTATGAGAAGAAGATAGATGGATCTGCAAAATAGGTTTCATATTTGATAGCTCTTCTTATGAAGAGAAACATTAATATTTCTTCTTCTACTTCTCACAAGTCTTCTTCATCATTCCAGACCGATGGACAAGACAGAGGAAAGGGTCATGCATTATGTGCAACCGTTGATCCACACTCTTCTAGATGGCTTTTGGATTCAGGTGCTTCACACCATATGGCATCTTCTCAGGATTTATTCTCTCCTTTTGAGGCTTCTCTTACCCCACACGTTTTGATGGGGAACAACATTGTTATGACTATATATGGAAAAGGTTCTATTGACATTTATGATAGATCATTCAATGATGTATTATGTGTTCCATCTTTTTCCTCTAATCTTCTCTCTATCTATCAGATTACTCACAATGGGACAAGGAAGACAGTTGAGTTCACACAAGATTTAATGCACATTAGAGATAGTGAGCTAGTAAATATTGTTTCAATAGGGATAGTTGATCATTCTTCCCACTTGTCCTCTTTCTCTCATTTTGTGCCACCATCTCCACTCTCGTAGAATCGCTCTCTTTCTCCTAAGAGTCTGTTGAGGTGAAGTCGGGTCACTTGAACTTATGTGTTGTTTCTGAGACTAGTGTTGTGTCTTCTACACCACCACCTCCTATTGGTTTTGCATCTGTTCACTAGGATTTCTCTTTAGCTTTTCCTGACATTGTAGCTTCATGCATCGAGCCACCTAGTGCAGTTGTTGAGGACATATCAGAGGACATCCATCTCCTCACAAATGACAAATTCAACACATTGGTTATCACACCTTCATTGGGTATTCCATTATAGGATTCTCATGTGTTCTCCTTTGAGCATCATCCAGGCCTTCCAGTTTCACCTCACATTCAGAGGTTTCCTCTTCTTTGTTCGTTGTCTTTGTTTCTTTTGCATTGGAGCCACATTGGTTTAATCATCAACACAGGGGTTCTATCATTTTGGGGGGCTTTGGATTCTCGATCCTCTCCCATGGGGGGGTTGGAGTCTTGAGACATTGCATTTGTACCTTTTTCTATCTCTTTTTTGAGAAGAGTTTTTCCCACTAGTTTTCTCCTTTTCACCGTTACAGAGATTTGCTTGTGATTGGGTGCCTCATCAAGCCTTGTTGTTGGGACCCAAGTTTGCATTATTGCATGTAGTTCCATTTATGCACTTAGCTTTTACCTACTCCCTAAGTTTATCTTAAGGGGGGATGTTAGAGTAAAAAGGTTATTTAACTTAATTAATTTAATCATATTGATTAATTAATTAAGTCACCTTTTTTCTTTTTCCACCTAAGCTAAATTTAGGAAGCTTTAGTTTGCGTTTAATAATTCTTTTATTTTATTGCATGCATCCTATGGTTTACTTTTTTAGGTTGAGATTGCTTTTCCTTCTTTAGCACTATTGCTTTCTATAAAAGCAATAGATCCATTTGTATTTATTAAACTATTACAATTACATGTTATTTTGTTTCAGGCTTTCAAAGCACCTTTTGTATTTTTAGGGTTTCTTTCACGTGATAGGTTATTTGCATGTAGGTGTTCACTGGGTTTTGTGAGGTTGTATTTCTCAACTTCAAAAAGATGTAACTAAGAGCCAATTGTTTTAGGGTTCAATAGAGATATAAAGTCATAAGAGTTTTTTAAGTTGACTATGATAAGTTCAAATTATTATTTCCTACAAAAGAATTATCTTATGGTAGTTATAGTTTGGAATAGGAGGTAGTCACAGATATCTTAGAAAAGAGAAGTGGAAAATATAGGAGATGTTTATGTAAGTATAAAAAGGTTTGTTGAAAAGATATTTTCATAAATCTAATAATTAAATTAAAAATCAAGGTATCATTGTATTTTTAAATTAAATTAAATTATTAAATTTATAAAACTATCTTCTCAAGAGACCTTTTGATGTCTATATAGTCAATTCTAAAGATATATTAGATGGAATTGAAGAGGAGATAGCAAGAGAGGGTCATCAATGAATGGAAGGGAGATGGAACTAGTGGTAATAAATGAGTTCAACTCTCTTCTTATTATGGAGAAAAAAAATCCAGTTTATACATATTGGGTCAAGTGACTAAAAGTAGATGATCACAACATGAAAAAATTTCTCTTGCAACCAACCTAAACGGAACATTAATTAAAAAAATTAAAAGATAGCCTTCCCTCTAAGCAAGAGATTAGTGAGGTAGAGGTGATTGGGGAAGGTGTAATATTTTCTATGATCTATTTTTGTGGATTGATGCTATTGATGTTTGGGCAAGGACAAATATTCTTTCACATCATTTCCCTAATTTTTCTAAAGTAGAATAAATTTCTTTGGGGCCCCTTCTTAGTAGATGAGATTAAGGTGGAAATTTTATCTATGTAAATAAAGAAGGCCCTTGGCCTGAATGGATTCTAGGTGTTCTATTTTGAAAGGTTTAAAACATTGTGGGATTATATATTTGAGATCTAATAGAAGAATGAAGAGGTGAGTAATGACGAGAAGTTGGAATTCCACTTTTCTAGCTCTTATTTTCAAGACGAGGAATTGAAGAATTTGATGAACTAAGGAATATCTCGTTATGCAATATAATTTATAAAATTATCATTAAGGCGATGGCTTTTAGGTTCAATAAGTTCTTAAACAACATCATACCAAAGCAACTAGGATTTTGCGGAGAAAAAGTAAATTCCAAATGGAATTGTTGTTGCTTGTGAAGTCATAAGTTCTAAAAAGAGTATGGGAAGGATATTTTTTATGTTCCCCCATAAGTTTGGTTTATGAAGTGATTGGTGCACATGCATTTATAGTTGTGTAGCAAGCACCTCCTTTCAATATTGAATAATGACTCTTCCTCTACCTTCTTTGTATCCAAGAGGGATCTTAGGCAAGGGGGTCTCCTTTTTCCCTTCCACATTCTTATCATTGCAAAAGATTTGGGGAAGTCATTAAAGGCTTAATCCACCCCAAGGAATATTCAAAGGTTTTAAATTCTCTTGAGGTTAAGTAATATCCTTCGTCTACAATTCATAAAAACACTCTCCCATCTAGAGAAGCGAGGTTACTAAAGAAGCTATGGTCCTCAAGAAAGTATTGGGTAAATTTGAAAGAGTGTCAAGGTAGAAGATGAATTGAAACAAATCTAATAGCTTCTTTCTAAAATAGCACAATGGAGATTTTCCATCCATTCACTGTACTTTATGTCTTGACTTGTGTTTTCTCTCAAGTTCTAATTTGGTTTTGCCCCCTTCTAGATAGGAAGGCTTCTAGTGTGGAATCGGAATCCCTGGTTGACAACATAAAAACATGTTTTCCTCTTAGGATTGATAGTGACTTTTTTTGTAGGTGGGATTACACTTATCAACCCCTCCCTCTTATTTATTTCAATTTATGTCATGTTTATTTTCTATATTATCAGTAAAATGGCACAAGTTATAATAGATCTACAAAGAACTTTCTCATTTTGCACAGTATGGGGGGGGGAGATACACAACCGTTTAATGATAGAAGTTGTGTGCTAGTAAGAAAGAGGGTGTCTTGGTATTAAAATAGTGTAAACTTATGAATTGAGCTCCTAGAATGAAGCTACTTTAGTAATTAAATTTAGAGAAGGATGGACTCTAGAGTCAAGTATCTAGACAAAAATACTTGAAGGTGACTAATGGAGAACTTGATTTCTCTTATTTCAATTTCTAAGGGCTCAAGCGCTTGGCATTTCTTGCACAAGGATTAGATGAATCAAAACTTAAGATAAAGAATTGTCAAAGGAGATTAGGTTAGTTTCTATAGGGACTTATGGATTGATAATGAATCTCTCATCAAAAGTGAGGATATTAAGCCCTAGTCATTCATTTCAAAGAAGTTGCAGAAATGAGAGTGGAGGACTATATGGTGAAAGAAAGTGTAAAATATTTCTTGGATCAAGCTTACTCATCCCTACCCAAAGTTGTTTATAGCATGCGGGAGTATTGGTATAATTTCTAAAAAAATGATCCATCTCTTTAAGCTTTACTTTGGAACAAAATTAGTTTAGGGAAAGCAGTATTCAAAAGCATATTATTTTCTTAGAAAAAAGAAAATAAAGCGAGGCTCTTCCTTGTCCATAAAGGTTAGATTGAAAATTGATTACCAAATTATTAAAAAAAAAATGGATTACAATAAAGGGGGCATTTCTCACCTATGATAGGTTGAGGATGGTGAGAATATCAAGGCATTAAATTTGCTACTTTTGTTTGGTTGAGGATGAAATTAATTCCCATTAATATCCCTTTGTTGTTAGAATAAAAACTTAAAATAAAGTATTGTCAAAGGAGATAAAAAAAAAATTGCGGGGAGAAGTGGATTAATAATCAATCTATCATCAAAAGTGAGGATACTAAGGGCATTCATTCATTTTGGGGAAGTTGTGGGAACAAGTGTGGAGGATTATATGGTGAAAGATGGTTTGAAATTTTCCTTGGATAATCTTACTCATCCCTGCCCAAAATTGCTTAACATGTAGGAGCATTGATATCCTTATGAAAATATGGTCCATCTCTTTAATATTTAGATAATATATAATAGTTTGGAGCAAAATTAGTGAAGGAAAAGTAATAGTCAAAAGCATATAAGTTTCTTAGAAAAAATAAAGTGAAGTGCGGCCCTTCCTTGTTAATAAAGGTTGGACTACAAATAGATTACCACAATCTAATAAATTTATTTGGGTTGCAATAAAGTGGGGAATTCTCATTTATGATAGGTTGACAAAGATGAGGTTGTTAGGCCATTCAATTTATTTATTTTGTTTGGATGAAGAGTAAATTAATACCCATTATTGTCTCTTTGCTAGTAGAGTAAAATCTTAAGGTGGAGAATTCTCAAAAAATATAAGGTTGGATTCTATAGAGAGATGTGGATTAATAATCAATCTCTTGTCAAAAGTGATGATGCTAAGCACTTGGTCATTCATTTTAGGGAAGTTGAGGGAATTAGTGTGGAGGACTATTTGGTGAAAGATGATGAAAAAAATTCTTCGATCAAATTTACTCATCCCTACCTAGAATTGTTTATATCATGTGGGAATATTGATATCCTTCTTAAAAAATGGCCCATCTCCTCAAGCTTTACAAAAGATATTTTAGTTTGGAACAAAATTGGTTTCAGAAAAGTAATAGTCAAAAGCATATTAGTTTCTTAGAAAAACAATAAAGTGAAGTGGGGCTCTTCCTTATCAATAAAGCTTGGACTTCAAATAGATTGTACCAAAATCTAATAAATTTATTTGGGTTGCAATGAAGAGGGGAGTTCTCACCTATGATAGGTTGAGGAAGATGAGGAGGTTGGGGTATTCAATTTGTTTATTTTGTTTTCTTGAGGACGAAATTAATACCCATTATTGTTCCTTTGCTACTATAATATAGAATCAATTCTTCCAAGGATGGGGATGGATGGGTCCTCCTCCAAGTGATGTGATGGAAATAAAATTGATAGTTAGGAGTAAAATCCTAAAAATCAAATTGTTGGGACTCATCTCAAGTGGTCTATGATTTATATCCAATTGTTTCATTTGAAACTCATGATTGGAAAGGACTACTTAAATCTTACAAGAGAAGTATGGATAAGAGGAACACGTGCGAGATAATTTTGAGATTTTATTATTAAATGTAGGGAAAGATAGCTAATATGCTAACTATACCTTTGATAACAAGTAACTTCCTTAGATTAAGGCTTGGTTAAGCCTTGATTGGCTTCATTAAAGTAGTACACCCTCTTAAATTATCAAGAAGTAATTGGTTCTATGATTTCCTTGAAGTCAAGATAGGTCAGGCTAAATTTTGATGGAATAGCCAAAAAAAAATATACTTAGCAGGATGAGGGGCAATGCTTAGGGACAATAATGTCAAACTATTGCTCATTAAATCAAATAACTCTAGCAAGGGTACCGACATAGATAAAGTTTGGGTTTTTATTTGAAATCTATACTTAGCTCATGTTTATAATAGGAGAAGGTTAGAGGTTGACAAGGATTTCAAAGTGATCATAAACCATTTTAAAGTGGGGAAATTTGGGTCATGGCTATTAGATACAACTTCTCTCAAGGTGAAGTAATTGATTAACTTATTTGATAAATCAAGAATTATTGCACCATTACACAAGGTAATGAGGTGGTGGATAGGTAAATTAACGAGGGGCTCAACCAATTGTCTCAAGATGGGATGAGGGAGAAGTTTTATGAGAAAATAAGTTTTGAAGGTGATATCTTTGATGATCAAGGATATTTAAGGTCCTTGGCCTTGATAATTATCTTGAAGTAGCTCAACAATGATGTGACAGGGTGTTGGTGATGGAAAAGAAGTTGGTATATTCATACTGATGTATAATATTGTATTTATATCTGAAACACTCAATCGTTGGAGAAATTTTTTGACTCTTAATTACATTTTTGGTAAGTTTTTTTTATCATAATTAATTATTCCCACGAGAAATTATGATGTTAACAATTAGCTTGCTTGATAAGTAGGAGATATTTTTCCACAGCAAGTCAAATTGTGATATTGCTATCAGGATTCAACTGTGTAGTTTTTGAGTCAAACTCATTGACCCATAATTCATGAGTAGTGGTTCACATGAACCCATCTCTCATGAGAATGAATGGAACACTTAGCACTCATTGGATCTAGGTGATGCTCACAGAGGTGAAGCACCGGGACTTCTCGGGAGGTCCTAAGAGATGATAATGTGCTTATAGTAGCTCAATAGCTATGTGACAATGAATTAAGGACTAGTAAGAGGGTGTCACATTCTCATTATCATTAAATCATATTTTTATCTTACTCTTAATGGTGTTGGGGCATTTATAAATGTATAATCCACCTTTTTGGTAAGAGTTGTGAACGCAATTAATCTCACTAGTGATAAATTTTGATGTGCAACGCTAGCTCAGTGATGGTATGAGATTTGTAGCTCAGAGGAGAGTTTTCTCAATGTTACATCTCTATGATTTTGCTCTTATTAGGATGAATGGTGGTAAAGGTAAGCGTTTAATATTAAAGGAGAAGAGAAATATTTATGTGAGAAGAAAGATGTGGAAAGAGAGGAGATCTAATGAGGATATAATTGAGAACTTTTTAGAATATTTGAAGAAAGAAAAAACATATTTATATTTAAGGTATTAGCTAACTCACATCTAGGACTTAGCCAAGAGCTTGGATGACACTTGATATTTTGGAATCAACGAATTCATGACAAAACTTATGTTAGATTTCAACTAGTGTATTGGGATGAGAGACGTGCTAGATGTTTTTAAATCCCTCAATTATACTTATATGTTGTATATGATTGTGGGACCTTAGCCACTACATCATGATATAAATAGGATCAATATGCAAACAAAGACATTCTGTAATCACCTGTTAAAACACTTCATGAACTAATGAATAGTGTACACAAGACCCACAAAATGCTTGTAAACTTTGTGAAGGACTCGAGTTAGTTTTCAATATTGATGATCATGTTATTTTTTTTAGATGTTGTTGTGAATTTGATATTAAGGATGACTATGGGGTATGAGATAGATGTGAATTTGATAAATGTATGTACATGTTGGGTGGTGAGGGGGGAGTTGTGTCACTTCTCCTCCTCTCTAGTTTCTTTGTACTTGTAACTTTTATATAGGGTTGGCTATAGTAAATCTCTTCCCTACTGTTTAGCATCTTCAAAATTGCTTGTATTATGTTTTTTGGTTGGAGGAGTCCTTTTTGGCTAGCTTACTATAGATTGGTATACATGTAATTTTATGATCAATGTTCCTATATTTTATTTTATTTGTGGTTAGAGAGCCAAACAAGAGTTATAAGCTTCATGAATGAATAACATTGTGATGTGTTATGAAGACCTAGAGGGTTGAATATTTTTGTGAATTTTAAGATACTAATACATGTTTTAAATGTATCAAATGATCTCATTGAACACCTAAATTTTAGCTTTAATGATAAAACTTTGCAACCTTTAGGTGCTCAAAACACGCACATACATGTAAATAATAGGTATATAAATAGATATCCATATTTCTATTATAATATATGTATAGAAGGTTGATGAAATTTAATTATGGGCCAATCAACACACTTAAGAAACAATGATAATACTAATAATAGAAATTGTAACATTTATAATGTAATTTATAATCTACTATATATACTTTCTTACCTTTTTAATGAGAATCATATTGTATCGTCTTAAAATGGAACCACTTCCATGTTAAGACTATTTAGCCCTCCTTAGGGGGTGTTTTGGGCCATTATCATGTTGTCCTCTCATTTCTGCCCCTTTTCCATCTTCTGTGCCCGTTTAGGACCCTGATTGGGCCTCTCCGGGCACTGTTTTCCCCACCTAGCATATTTTCCAAGGGTATTGACCCCCTGGGTCAAGGTTGACCTCGACCCTGACCTAGGTCCAGGTCAACCTCGACCCTGACCTAGGTTAGGGTCGACCTTGACCTTGACCCAGGTCATCCTTTTCCATTGGAAAGTTTGTCGGCTGCGAGGGAAACTCAAAAGTTTATTTTCCCGCTTTCGGGTCGGTTGTTTCGGGTTTCAAAGCGGCGAATCTTAAAAGATATTTAATATAGGTCCACTTCTAGGGGTATAGGCCTAATTGGAATTTAATTCTCCTATGTCAGCCTCTCTAGAAGTTTGTACCCTAGACTTGTGTATAAGGAATCATTTCTCCTCTCATTTTCTAAGCACACAAGACTAAGACAGACAAATCATCTCATCTACGCATAATCTTTCTACATGCTTTCAAGCTTCCAAGTGTTCAATTAAGGTTTTCAAGTCTTCTTCTCAATAATTCAAGTTCTTCATTGAAGATCAAGGATTCAAGCATTCAAGCCTTTGAAGGGATTTGGTTCAAGTATTCAAGATTCATCATTCAAACCCTAGATCTATCCATCATGGTGGTGTGATCATCCTTCAAGATCCTTTGTGCATCCTCAAGATTCATTCATTCTTCCTTCAAGTTGGATTCCAAGCATATAATCATGGAGGTTTTGATTTATATTTATGGTTTTTATTGTTGAGTATAAGCTTTCATATCGACATACTTGTTTACATTTGAAATACAATTGCATATCTATTATATATCATAGCTTCGTTGTTAGATCTACTTCTACTACTTGCTAGCATTCTTCATTTCAATTTTGATTTCAAGGTTAATTCCTAAAATCGGGGTTTGACTAAGGTAAACCCCTCCCCCAACAAACAAAACCATTTTTCTTGAAGGTAAAGGTACTGAACAACGAATTACAGACCAAATTTGGATACCCTTTTCGGCAAAATTTTGGGATTTGCAAACAGATTTTCTGTTGGAGCAGCGCAGGTCAAGGTCGACATAAAAGGGTCAATGTCAACCTGTATTTGGGTCAAGTTCAACCTTGCTCAGAAAAGAAAAAGATTTCTGGGTTTTCTTCATCTCTATGTTTCAGTTCCAGATCTAGTTGCAAAATTTCCAGAAACCCGATACAAACACCAAAAAAAAGGTATTTCCAGATCTGCTACATTTCAAGATAAGTGTTTCATTTCATTCTAATCTTTTAGATCTATTGTTTTACTTTATAATTAAGAAATTAAACCCCCATGCCACACATTTTCAAACACACCCAACAAATATATATATATATATATATA
>MU223711.1:764494-779681 GCA_018584345.1 Thuja plicata | reverse complement strand
TATATATATATATCAAAAACATTTTCCACCGCACATTTTCACATTCAACACACACCCAACACACACACACACATACATATATATATCTTACACATATATTTGAAAGAGAGCCTACTTTCATTTTCGGAAGAAAAAAAAAAAAGGAATACTGGTGATCCAAGTTGGTAACCTTTTTTTAGCAAACAACATATTTTTCACAACACCTTATATAATGTAAATGGCATGTGTTAAGAGGCCAAGTATTTTTTAGAGCTTTTTCAAATGTTAAAAATTATTTATTTTTAATATATTTTTGAAAATATTAATCAATAAAATTTTTGTGGTATGTTGGTTCTCGAAACTACACAACCCACAATCTCAAGGGATGAATCTAAGAACTTAGAGTCCAAGGATCTTATCATTCTAGAATAATGAGGCATACATATAGTTGGATTTAATTTTCCACAGTACATTAGATTGAGATGTAAAGCTTCTAGCATAAAATGTGTATATTTTATTGTTTAACATATTGAATCACGCTTAGTGGCTCATCATTAGGAAGAGTAAAGCGAATAATAGGATTTTGGAACTAGCTTTAAAGGAGAGGAGAGGGGTGAGATAAGGGAAATATGAGAAAATTAAAAAAAAAAATTAAAAAGAGAGGAAAGAAAGCATAAAAATCAAAGTCCAACTAACTCCAAGAACCAAAAAAATAACAACTAAAATAATCAAAGACTAAAAAACAAATTATATAGATAGAGAATATATATAAACTTGTAAGAAGTTATAGAGATTAAAAATAGTATAAAGGTTATATAGTATTCCTTTTAATAATATTATGAAGTAATGAAGAGTGTGTGTGTGTGTGTGTACACACACACACATATGTATATATACATACACATACATACATACACATACCTACCTGTGTGGAACAAGCTCATACGTGCAAATGTTAGAGATAAAAAGCATACAAGTTACATTAACATATCAAAAAACTTTGTTCCTACACAAAGCTTCTTCCACAACCTCAGATGAGCTAAAACAAGTGCACCCAAGACTTGTTTGATTTTCTCTTAGAGATTTGTGGGTGTGCTCTCCTAACACAAAATATTAATCCCACTTGATTAATGATGATAAATTATCTTAAATGCAAAACTAAATGAAGTGATATTGAATAAACTCAGGGACTAGTTGTGTAGAACTAGCCTCAAACATTCAATGCAAATGCAAGGAGTAGGTATGAATCTAATGCAAGATCCTAATGAGTATTTGATGAAAACTAAAAACTACAAATGAGATGCAACTACCATATTGAATGTAGATAAATATCAAACATGTTAGTCATGAATCTCTAATGATTACAAACTATGATGCAACACCAAGGTGAGAGAATCCCCAAAGGAGATGTCTAACCTCACATCAAGAGTCAACACAATGAAAATACAATAAACTCAACACTATATAAGATGTAAGAAACACTTTATTGATCATAATTTAACTCATACATGTCAGGTTGTAAGGCCTTCTCAGTTACGACCACATACAAAGAAAAACAACTCTAAGATCTATCCAAAATATCTATGCAAGCTTCAAGTCAATAGCCCACTTATATACTTTCTTCCTTTCACTAACTTAGTAAAAAATTTCTCTAACACAAAACCAAGCCCTACATTTATAAAAAATTATGACCAGAAGTCGGCACAAGATATAACATTCCCCAAAGATGGAAATGTCTTCCAAATATAGGTCCAGTCCTATACAAACATAGCATAAAAAGAAGTGATCACATGGAACAATCCACGAAGGAACCATGATCCACACACTAAGATCACAATGGTTAAGAATCCCACAATCTCGATCGCAACACAAATCTCCATGTAAGTCCATGCCACTCATGAACACATTACCCTCGGCTAGAAAGAGAAAGAAATCTCAACACACGATCAACCCCAAGAGATGCGATCATAGGAGAATGATCCAAGAAAACTCAAAAAAAATATTCCAAGAGTACAACTCCTAACTCTCACAGAAACTCAACCACACTCCAACCTGTCAACCCAATCAGAAGAACAGAAAAAAAAATTGTCCAGTCACAGAATACTTCATATCCTGAACAAGATAACACCAAATAAGGAGTGATCATAGAAAAACATCCAAAGAATTATCAAGAACATGCCAGTATGAGTGCAATAGCTAAAGATCCAAGTGGACCAATGACAACCAGAAACACAAAAACTGCCAACTATAACCCAAACTCACAGAGTGATGCAAGATTGCTAGCGAACCAAGGATGCTCTTGCATCAAAAACCCCAGATGACTAAATATTTTCCATAAGACAAGATCATGAAAATATTAAAGGATTCAAGATAGAGATCCCATGTTCATTCTTAATCCACATATTCTTTGCATCGACTATTTTGGTTGTATTCTACCATTCTCAGTCAAATACTGCAAATGACTGTGCCTATCATTCTTCCACTCATGCCTTCTATCTGAACCATATGTATCAACAGGACAATATCCTGATTAAATCTTTTTCTGCTTCCTTTTACCACTAGCACCCTCTAATTGTCCTTCATATCTCTAAACCTTAATGTCTACACTAACCTCTATAGTCATCTTATATCTCCTTCCAATGCCCAAGTTCCTCATTCCTTTGTCTTCATCCTTCAAAGGAGTCAAAGTAAATTTTTGTCCATCTTTTAGGATATTAATGGAATTTATTTTATAGTCATGAATAACCTCTCTACCATTCTTCCATGGTCTTCCAAGTAAAACATGACAAGAACTCATATTCACAATGTCACATAATACTTCATCCCTATAAGGACCAATGTGAAAATTTGACATGCACGGTTCCTTAACCTCTACTGCATGATCTTCTTATAACCAACTAATCAAATAAGGACAAGGATGTTTCAACCTCTTCAAACTAAGGTTATGAACCATCTCCTGAGAAACCAAGTTATTAGTACTTCCTCCATCAACAATCACCTTACAACATTTACCACTAGACTTACACATAGTCCTGAATAAATTTCACCTTTGACAAGGATCAACTTGCTTCTTAGTCAACAATGATCTTCTAAGCATAATATTCTCACCACCCCCATGTTCAACCATAATCACAACAATAATATGATCCTTCTGGGCCACAAGAATCTGTTTACACTGAAAAGCTCTATGTCCATCCTATCCACACTTAAAACCAATGCCTTTAAACCAATTCCTGTCATCATTCCAAGGTGCAACCAATTTAACTTATTCAATAGGCTTGTCTTTCTCCTTCACCTATTTATATTTTCCTCTAGAGATACCTTGATTTCTCTTCTTTAACTTATCTTCGGCCTTCAAAGCATATTGGTAAGCATCTTCAACTGTACCAATCTTCAACATACTCAATTCATAATGTATGTTATATCTAAGACCATTAACATATCTAACAACCTTGTCTTTAGTCAACTCTCTCTATCTAGATCTAATGGTCAACTTGTAAAACTCCTCAGTATAATCCTTCACACTGAGATCTTTCTGCTTCATATTCTACAACTTCTTAAACAATTCCAATTCATAATCCTCGGGTATGAACTTGGCTTTCAATTTTGTAACCATTAGCTTCCATCTAGTAATCTTCAATTCTCCTTCATCTTATCTATTCTTTTGAAACTCCTCCCACCAAAGAGAAACATGTCATTCCAAATTTTTCTGTGCTAATCTAACCCTCAAAGGATCACATATGTCTTCAAGCTCAAAGTTGTCTTATAGCCTTCATATCCAATCAATCAGGTCTTCAGGATTCAGTGTACCTGAGAAATTAGATACTTCCATCCTATGACCAATATTCAATCTAGCCATAGTTCTCATCAACCTATCAGATCCATCTTCATCAACAAATATAGAAATCTCTATAGATCTGAATTCATCAACAACTCTCTCGTAAGCATCATCTATTGTAGGACCTTTCTATAATCCAAAAACAACATTTCAGATACCTTTTATGACTTCAATCCTCAATTCAGTCATTTCATTATGGATCTCATTTCACAGATCCTCTTTTATCTGATCAATCATCCTAGGGTTTAGTTTTCTAGGAGGCATATTCAAAACCCTAAGTGCAACCAATCCAAGTTTTGACCACCTTGTACAGTCCTTAAGTTGATGCAAGCCATATCTTCACTCTGCCAGCTCACAAACAACTTCTCTAATACAAACTAATGTAGTGCCAAGGTGATAGAATCCCAAAAGGAGATGTCCAACCTCGCAACAAGAGTCAACAAAACAAAAACACAAGAAACTTATTACTGTAAGATGCAAGAAACACTTTATTGATCATAATTTAACTCATACATGTTGGGCTGTAAGGCCTTCCCGGTTACGAGCACATACAAAGAAAAATAACTCTAAGATCTATCCAAAAGATCTCTACAAGCTTCAGGTTAATATCCCACTTATATACCTTCTTCCCTTCACTAACTTCCTAAAAAAATTCTCTAACATGAAACTAAGCCCTACATTTATACAAAATCACAACCACAACTCGGCACAAGAAATAACATTCCCCAAAGTAAGAAACGTCTTACAAATATAGGTCCATCCCTATACAAACATAACATAAGAAAAATTAATCACATGGAACAATACATGAAGGAACCACGATCCACACACTAAGATCGCAATGGTTAAGAATCCCACAATCACGATCGCAACACAAATCTTGAGGTAAGTCCATGCCAGTTGTGAACACGTTACCCTCACCCAGAAAGATAAAGAAATTTCAACATGTGATCAACCCCAAGAGATGTAATCATAGGAGAATGATCTAAGAACACTCCAAAACAAGAATCCATGAGCGCAAATCCTAACTTGAACGGAAACTCGACCACACTCCAACCTGTCAACCCAATCAGAAGAATAGGAAAATAAATACTACCCAATCACAAAATCCTCCATATCTTGAACACGATAACACCAAATAAAGAGCAATCATAGAACCACATCCAAAGCACTGTCAAGAACATTCATGTTAATCAACTGATGGAGATGATGAAGACCGAGTGATAATAGGTATACATGTTTGTAGAAATGGTTAGATCAGTTGTTATTTTGTCATTGATGTCAAGCAATTGATTTCTAATTTTTATTGAGTTACCATATCATAAGAAGGCGAAGTTAAATGGGTGACAAATACATATTAGACAATGATGAAGTAATATTGATATAGTTGTTTTCTACTATATATTTGATGTTATCAAGTCAGTACATTTGATTGATTAAGTCAAAGATTGCAAAGAGTTAAGTTGTGACTGAAAAGAGTTACTCTACCGAGCTAAACAGGGTCAGTTGGTATAGAGTTATGTTAGTCAGTTTCAATTATCGAGTACTGAGAATGAGTTAGGTACCGAGTAGTGAACAAAGTTAGTTACCGAGTTGCAAAGCAAGTTACCGAGTACAAGATATTGATTGAAAATGATGATAAGATTGAATTTAATATGAGGCTATGATGATCTAGATGTTGATAAGGATTAAAGGAAGTTTGTTAGAAGATCTACGAGTGAGAAAATTCAACGAGAAGATCTAAGGAAAATATTAAGCGGTTAAACCTGATTATTAGAGTTCCAAGAAAAAGTTCAAGTTACGATGTAAAAGTTAAACGGTTTACCGAGATGAGATTTGTGAAGAAGATGATCGAACGAATAAGTGCAAATGATGGAAAACCTAAGTAAGGAGATTAAGAGGAAAAATTTTGTCTATAAAAAGGATGAGAACTAATGAGAGAATGGATGCTGGCAAGTTGAATTAAGAAGCAGAAGAAGCTTAAGAACAGAAGTTACCGAGCAAAACAAAGAAGCAGGAAGATGAGAATCTATAGTCTAGAGCAGAGACAAATGGAGTATCTGATGTCAGTATTCATGTGAGCATAAAGGATTTGGCCAAAGCAAAGGTGGTTGTTATATTTACAGATCAACATTTTACTGTTGCTTATTATCATTTGTAACAGAGAAAAATCTCTTAACCGAGTGGATTTAACAAACCTATTTGTAAATCCTAGAAGTAGGTGACATTCCAAAAGAGTGTTCAAAGACCTCTAACAAGGCCACTCCTAATAGGATGAAGATCTTAATAGATCTAAGGCAAATCCCTTAACAAGGTCACATTGAGCAAATGTGTTTGTAATCTTTGACATGATAAGTTCTTAACCGAGTGTACTTTAGAAGGGTACATTTTTTATTGTGGGTCACGATTCCCACAGAGGTTTTTACCTTATTGGGTTTCCTCGTTAAATATAGTGTTAACTGAGTTTAAATGATTGATTTGCATATGAAGAGATGTATGTTTTTTTTAATTATTAAGTTATTTAGTGAGTCGGTCATTACTGTATTCAGTTCTAACGAGTGAATCAGTGAGCTTAGTTTTAAGTATTTAAGTTTGATTTTGTCAGATTCACCCCCATCTCAATGGACCAACAATGCTAGTATGAGCGGAATAGCTAAAGATCCAAGTGGACCAATCATAAATAGAAACAAAAAAACTTCCAACTGTAACCCAAACTCATAGAGTGATGCAAGATTGTCAATGAACCAAGGATGCTCCTGCATCAAACTAGCTCTAAATGTTCTAAGCACAAAATAACATAATAACTCTAGCATGCAAAATGAGGATGATTTACTCTTGGAAAGGCTCCCATTTATAGGGTTTTGAAGAACTTGGGTGATGTGGCATCCACATAGGTGCCACGTGAAAGAAACATAAGTCATGCAAGAGTCCAAGGTTTCTCACACATGTGTGAACAACTTGGGATGTGATGGGTCAATGTGTACTTCAAGTACACATGTAAGAGATCTTGTAAGAAATGTCATAGACCTTGTCCATTGAGACATTTTCAGTAAGTGTAAGAAGTTGTCATCAAGGTTGTAAGGAACATTCTTTAGGAATTTTTGGCAATTTTTGAAAAGGCAATTTTTGGAAATTTGCTCATACATGTGTGAGAAAATAATTAGCACTAATAGATGTAGGAATCCAAAAATTAGCCTAATTAACCTTAGTTAATTAGTGAATGAACTTATTTGGTTGAGAGTGATGTGGGTAGGGTAGGATCTAGGTCTAGATTAAGATTAAAAATAAGATTTAGTTTAATCATGGTTTAGAAGAATAGGTCGTGTGAGTAATAAATAAATAAAAATTATTTAAAAGGGGGATTTTGTGGAGAATCATATATTAAATATAAATTTCATGTATTAGGGGAATGTGTCTAAATTAACTTTAGATACCATAGAATAATGAATTAATTGAATTAAATCAGTAGATGAATATAATGAAATAGTTAATTAACTAGAATTAACTATAATGTTAAGGAAATATTAATTAAATTATAAGTGTGTAGGGATGATTTTAGGCATCTACATTTTGCCCCTCTTTGATGCGGTGTTGAGGGTGGCGTCACGTCACAGAAAAAAGAGAAACAAGATGCCCCAGAGAAAAAAGAGGGTCCTAAAAGTCATACCGGAGTGACGATGACGAAGGAGTGTGACTTTTAGAGAAAATAATGCAAAAAATAACTTTTTTTGGGAATTTTCTCGAAAGAGAGGGAGAAGGGAGGAAGAAAAATGAGGAGGAAAGAAGGGCAAAGGACAACTACATGATATATTCTATGGATAGGAATAAACAGGAAAAATTTGTGACCAAGACAAAAAATAGGCCTCAGGGGGCCTATAAATACTCCAAGGAGTCATTTTCACCCACAAAGAGCAAAAAGGATAGAGAAAAAAGTGAAATGGCAGACCCACGAGAGCGATTGCAGCTAGGAGAGCGAGTTCGGACACACCAATGACCAACCAATGTAGGACCACCAGTGAGTACACCAACCAAACTTAGTCCTTTGTTTAATTTTATCATTTAATGCTCTGGGAGGGTATTTATGAGGGGAAAATGTGTGTCAGGGAAGATACGTCAATCGGTAGATTATCTATTGGAATTCATAGAATTCAACCACCAAGATCCACTACATGCAAAATAACCTGTTACAAAATCAAAGCTCGGAGACAAGAATGTTCTGAAAGACAATGTTCATTCAGAGAGGGAATCATAAAATTCAAAGAGATCAATCCTTATAAAGGAGATCAAACACCAAGTAGGTGGAGAAACCTAGGTTGCATGAATAATTAATAAAGAATTAATTATTGCATGCCTAAAGTTTAGCTTAAGTGAACAAGAGATAAAAAGGTGACTTAAACAATTAAATCAATAATGATTTAATTAATAAGTGAACATAGAAATGCCTTTTTACTCTAACACCCCCCTTAAGATAAAATTAGGGAGAAGCTAAAACCTAGAAGCAACTACTGAAAGAAGTAAATTTGGCTCCCAACAACAAGGCCTGATCAGGTACCCAATCACAACCAAATCTCTGTAAAGTGGAGAAATAAAGAAAACCACATGGGAAAAAACTCTACTCCAAAAAGAGATGGAAAAAAGCATGCTAAAAAATAATGGCTCAAGAGTCTCTCTCAAAACCATAAGTACAAAAAACCCCCCCATGAGAGAGGATCGGTGCTCCAAAGCCCCCCAGAATGATAGAACCCTTGTGTTGATGATTGGACCAATGTGGTTCCACTATGGAAGAAACAAAGGCACTAGACGGAGAAGAGGAAACCCCTGAATGTGAGGAGAAACTGGAAAGCCTAGTTGATGCTTAAAAGAGAATGCATGAGACTCCTGTAATGGAATCTCCAATGAAGATGGGCTAATAGATGTGCTGAATCTATCGTTTGAGAGGAGATGAATATCCTCGAGCATGTCCTCAACAACTGTAGTAGGTGGCTCAATGCATGGAGCGATAATGTCTGGAAAAGTTGAAGAGGAATCCTGATGAACATATGTAAACTCAACATGAGGTGGAGGTGTAGAAGTCAGAACATTGATATCAGGAACTATACATAAGTTCAAGTGACCCAAATTTACCTCAATAGGCTCTCGTGAAAAAAGAGAGATATTGTTCGACAATGGATATGGTGAACCAAAATGAGAGAAGGAGTACATGAGGGAAGAATGATCAACTATCCCTGTAGCAATAGTATTGCCTGTCTCATTGTCTCTGATGTGTACTAAATCTGGAGTAAACTCAACTGTCCTCCATGTCCCACTGTCATCACTTCAGATAGATAGAAAGGACATAGGAAAGGGTCATGCATTATGTGCAATCGCTATACCTCCCTCTTCTAGATGGCTACTAGATTCAGGTGCTTCACACCATATGACATCTTCTCAAGGTTTATTCTCTTCTCTTGAGGCTTCTCCTACCCCACACATTTTGATGGGGAATAACATTGTTATGACTATATGTGGGAAAGGATAGGTTATTTTGTATACAGTGGATCTTGGTGGTTGAATTCTATGAATTCTAACATGGTTTCAGAGCAAAGCTTGGAGACAAGAATATTTTGAAAGACAAAATGTTCATTCAGAGAGGGAATCGTAAAATACAAAGAGATCATTCCTTATAAAGGAGATCGAACACCAAGTAGGTGGAGAAACCTAGGTTGCATGAATAATCAATAAATAAATAATTATTTCATGCCTAAAGTTTAGCTTGAGTGAACAAGAGATAAAAGACAACTTAAACAATTAATAAGTGAACATA
Organism: Thuja plicata; assembly: GCA_018584345.1. Lineage (NCBI taxonomy): Eukaryota > Viridiplantae > Streptophyta > Pinopsida > Cupressales > Cupressaceae > Thuja > Thuja plicata. The sequence goes on along the minus strand of MU223711.1, from coordinate 770,061 downwards.
GAATTGCCTTTTTACTCTAACATTGTCGTCTACAGGGATGACAATCTACCGATTCTCGTCTGTGGGGATGACAGGGAGGGGTCACAGATAACTATCGATGAATAGTCATATGTGTAGATGATGGTAAACATAGTTGACCAGGGAAAAACACTAAAGGGATGATCATGGATCGACGTCTCTACCGATCGATGCATACATCGATCGACATCTGCACTAATCAATCAACATTTGTGTCGATTCATCATAAAAGGAAAGGGGAAGGGATTCGAGGGCAAGATATAGGGGCGGGGTCTTAGGATGCCCCAAGCTAGACTAGGTGTTTAACATAAACTGAAAGATGTGGTTTGTGAATGTAGGAGCCAGTGTCATCTTGTAGGTCGCAAAAGAGATGACTTGAGACGATGGTGTTAGCTAAGCAAATGACACCACCAGAGTGGTTCTAGGTGACATTATATGGGTTACATCATGTTCATTTATGGCCTCGATTAAGAGTGCATAATGTTCTCATGACCACCCTTATAGAAAGGTGGCACAGTCCCACCTCGAGCTTCTATTTTCCGACAGGAAAGGTGATGATTACCATCTTTGACGTATGAAAAATATACCGTATAATGATTAGGGGGTTGATTCCAAATTATGTGAAGGAGGGGCTAGAGACCTATATTGAGGCATGTTTTGGATGTGCAGATGAGCATATCCCTACAGTGAGACATTGACTGCTTTGGAAGGTGGCGATGGCAGCACGACCACACCTACGACGAGTGGCCCTGTACCTAGCCGGATTGATTGGTGGATGATTGATGCTAGATCATGCAGGACATGGATTTTCATTAGGGTGGCCGATAGTGTTGAGTGTCATGTTGGAGGATGAGGGTGAGAGATACTGCTAGGGATATACCATCCTTAGACATCTATATTATGATCTTCACATGTGTGTTTACTGGAGAGGTAGGACTTTAGGGGATGGAGTGACATTACTATTGGTATGGGAATGAGGTCATATTGCTATGGTATGCCCCATTAGGCTACATCAGACATGACAGGTGTATGAGCCATATGCCTATAGATATAGACCACCGATTTGTTATGAGTTGACAGATTCAGTAGGTCACTGGCGAGGGACTTTAGATGAGATGTAGGGGTTCGACTACACTCCTTATGTAGGATATAAGCCATGGTGACACCAGGTCCAACAAAAATAGGATTAGGTAAAGGATGGATGGGAGGATTTTCTACCTAGGTTTTTCACAGATAGACTATTGGCTGATCGAGAGGACAACCTATATGATAGTGCGATACATGTCGTCATGAGTTACCAGACAGTTTGGGCGGGTTCATGATGCAGTGTTGAAACTTTTGGGATTTAGGGCATCATGGCTTGGGATGGGAGAACTAGCATGACAATAGGGTTAGGATCTGGTGAGGGACGCGGGGGTGACTCTTGCATATGCGTAGTGGTGGGCCAAGCACATACCGGTTAGATTGACTATCCCAGAATTGATTCAGGAAAATGAGCAGCCAAGAGGTAGGTGAGGATGGTACTGGGGGAGGTGGAGATGAGGGGGACAATGATAGAGATGATGGAAGAGANGGTGGAGGAGGTGGGGGCGTAGAGCATGTCTGAGGGTACCGACAAAGAGACAGAGAAGGAAGGTACAAGTGTCAATAGATAGGGTCCCACCAATTATTCCAAGATAGGGAAAAGGGGAGGGACATGGACAAGGGCCACCTCCCACATAGGTATAGGTACAAGGATTATAGGTATCAGGGTAGATTTCCCTGATACAACCACCTCCAGTACATGGACCACCTCCTGGGAATGTTTCTCAGGAGACACATAATACAATAGTCACATAGCGAGATAGTCTGCACACAGAGGTGGCCTGATTACAGAGTCTATTAGCGACTTCCTATGCATCACATGGGAGTCTACATGTACAGCTAGCCAGAGTGCAGGGAGTATTAGTAGGAGAGCGAGAACGATCAGATAGTGCTTAGAGTGCTCTAGACATATTACAGGCCCAAGTTGATTTTGGAGAGTTTTCGGTCATAGAGACTCATACATGGACCATAGTAGGAGAGGATCAAGTAGAGAAGATGGAGTGGGAGATGGATGTCATGGGGATGGAGCTGCAAGGGGTTAGGGCAGAGAGGGATATGTATTAGAGGCGGTCAGAGGATTACAAAGGGTAGAGGGAGATTGTAGTATAGGATGTCACAGGGATGAGTGTGATGCAAGTAGTACAGGATGCCTTCCTAGCTCATAGACAGAAGACCCGAGCAGTCAGAGAGATGGAGTATTATAGATGTTTGTACTATGAGGTTGTTCCTGCATATCAGAGGGCTCCAACATATAGTGAGAGCTCTGTAAATCACACTACAGGTGGCAGGGGTGCCTCACAGGCCTTAGTGGGTATGAGACCACCTCGGGATAGAGGGGGAGACAAGACAAGAGGTGCAAGGACGTCCTCAGGACCAAATTCATGATTCCTTGCCAGTCATTTTTGATACACACATTTTTTGAGATTTTGGTTGTACAACAACACCTGGATTCATGATGTGATGTATATATGTTTATTTGATGGACTTTGATGTGTTATAGACCTTGGACACTTTATTATTTCATGATGATATATACATGATGCAGATGATTTTGATGGTCCTATATGATGTGTGATTTTGATTCCTATATGTATATGTATCATGAAATAGATTATGATTCTGTTACTGATGTGTGTGATGTAGGATGTGTGCGAGATTATACTATGATGATCCTAATGTGTTTGTGATGTAGGGCTACCTTGATATATGCATATATTATGATGTATGATTTATAGTGATGATGGATGTATCATGTGATGGATGTATGAGATAGACATTGACTATGTATATATGTGATTTACATAGTGAATGTTGAGATTATATATGGATAGTGAATTTACAATGATCAATGGTAATGCAATATAAATATATTATAATGATTAATGCAACATAGTATAAAAAACATAATAAAAGGCAATACAAATTGATCATAATGATTAATGTTATGGATAATAAATGGATAATGCACCTAATAAAAATAAAGCATTAAATGCACATAATGAATTTTAATTAAATGCACCTAATAAAATGAATATTACCATGTAGCTATTACATCGAATTTGAAGTCAATACTTAAACTCATTAGAAACACAATAATGCAACCAAGTTTTGCAACTAATGCAACTAAATGACCTAAGTGTTCTTTAATGCAACTAAGTGAATGCAACTAACCAAGTATCTAAATGAGGACTTGAAATGAGACATTGTTTTCGTGTGTATCAATTATAACTAATAGGATCATTCAGCTAGCTAGGAGGGAGTAAATAAACATGAACCTTGCCGAAGGTAAAATGCAACATGATCCTAACTAAAATGTATCCTATCTACACAATTTTCGTGGGATTATATTGTGTTTATGTCAGAGAGCATACCCTAGTTTAATATTGCAACAAGAGGTATGCACCACGTGTTAGAAAACACAAATGACATTTTTTCTTTGTGTAGACTAGACTTTCAGACAAATAGATAGGTTTAAGAACATAGATGTAGAGTATCAATCGTAATGGAACAAATGTGATGACACTCATGTGGAGGTTTAGAACACACAAATATTGCTTAGGGATTTGGTGGTATGTGTACAAGCCCCGCCCCCTAGTGAGGAATGCATAATCATAACTATATATCTAACAAAAATGTACTAAAACTATCACAAACACATTATACCGCAAAAATAATGCCTGTGTCATTATACAACATTCAAAACATGCCAAGATATGGAGCATCAAGGAAGTTGTGAGTAGGGTCTTGTTGACACAAAAAGATAAAATAAAAAAAGAAGACTTTATGACTAAACAATCACTCGATCCACAGTTCTTGCCATGAACAAGATTATGGTGATGAATTTTGAGATGCCAACTTAGGAAGGATACATCCTAAAGGGAAAAAGATTGATTGTTTGACAGATTGTCGTGTCCCCATTTTGAATTAATATTTAATAATAAATAATCATTAAATAAAAGATAAATAAATAACAATATAAAAAATAGACAATTAAATTAATAATATAATATATAATTAATTAAATGAATATTTCAATTGACATATTACACACACACACATATAGAATTGAATGACATAATACAATGTACATCATATATAATATAATATAATATAATATAATATACTTGTATTAATAATATAATATTTATTATCAATACAATAAAATAATTATAATAATAATTAAAATGTATGATTATATATATAATAATAATAATAACAAATGATATAAAACTAAAATTCATAAGTATTGAATCAGTGACTAAAGGAAAGTCGTGATCCGGAGAAAGGTCGCGATCTTTTCCTCTGCCACCCCCGCCCCTTAGAGTACTTATTGGAGGCACTGGCTATGGGGTGCCATAATGCACCCGTTTGAAAACACAAAGTATAAAACAACATATCCGAAAACAACATATTGTTTAACAACATATTAGTAAACAACATATTAGAAAACAATATGTTGTTTTCTGATATGTTATTTTCAAACAGTGCATTATGGCCCCCCTAGCCACTGTCCTTATTGGAGATCACTGAATCAACGGTAAAGGGGGGAAAAAGGAGGTGGTCAATTATCATTCCACAATAATATGAGTCTATTTGCATACGTCAGAAGCACTTCTAATACTCAACGACAACCGTAAATAATATTATATATCTATTTTTCCTGCCAATGATGGAAACACAAACAATGGAGGAAGACGTTCAACAGTTTATAATCTAGTCAACGATTAATCAAATCAATAGCCAAAAACATATATATCTTGGCATCGATAGCATTGGAGTTCATAATCGTCAGCCAACAAAGGAGTGAAGTGTCTATTCAACATAGCATGAGTACAGTCAGCGTTGAATAATTAGTACACTCAGTCAACAATTATCTTATCGAAGATTAGAGATTATTAAATATATTTGGTATTGATCACATGGAAAATGAATAGGAAAGGAATGAAGGAAATTCTATAATTTTTGATAAAGGAATATATAACATCGATGTTGGAAAGTGACAATGCAAGCAATTGTTATTTTGTCATTGCTGTCAAACCTTTACTGGTGAGACTATTGTTATCTGTTTGAGTACCATATCTACTGATGATGAAGAAGATTTAATAAGAAGACCAAGTGAATGGTTGAGTTAAGGAAATTAAAAGGGTACTTGATCAGTTGGCACTCTGGCAAAGCAATTAGTTTTTTATCTTTCAAGACAGTTTTTCTGGTTGTTCTGTGCCGAGCAAGTTTGGCTTGTGTTGAGCAAAGTTGCTTATGACGAGCAAAGTTGCTTGTGCCGAGCAAATTTGCTTGTGTCGAGCGAAGTTGCTTGTGACGAGAAAAAGTTGTTCAATGTTGAGCACCATTGAAATTGCTGAGTGGAAACAGTGATGTTGGCCGACTTACAGTAATTGGATTAATGATGAGATTTGAGATCTCTGGCCGACTTAGTTAATTTTATTGGGATATGTAATGTTAATTAA
>MU223711.1:744546-764440 GCA_018584345.1 Thuja plicata | reverse complement strand
ACTTTGGAGAAGTAAATGTAATGCAAAGATGGAATGATCCGTTGGATCTGACCTAACCTAAGATCTACGATCTTGTTTAAGCGGAAAAAGATTTATTTGACCTAGACAGAGAGGTATATGATAACCTCAAGGGGTTATTCATTTAGGATGCAAGAAGTGCGCTACTGAATGTGAAGTGGATGTGAATGCAAAAGAGTTGCATAGTTGATTTACTATTTAGCATGATCTCGCAGAGAAGGCTAAATACAGAAGCAGAGAGTTGCATGTGTGATTTCTTGAAAATTTTCCAAGCAGATCAGAAGGTTGAAATGACAATGTAGGCTATCCAGTAAGTTAACATCAGAGCTATAAATAGATCTAAATTTGCAAAGTAAGTTGTATGTATCAAATCACAACTGCTGATTACTTTCTAACCATTGTATCAGTTAAAATCCTTTAACAAGGTTGACTTAATAGTCATTTGTATAAATCCTCTAACAAGGTGACATTTAGGTGGAATGTTCTAATTCCTCTAACAAGGCCACTCCTGACAGGGTGTTTAAATCCTTTAACTAGGTCACACCTAGCAGTGTGTTATTGTAACCTTTAACAGGGTTGGCTCCTCACAGGGCATCACTTTAGAAGAGTGAAAACTTGGTAGCATATTATTGGTGGTTTTTCCCATATTGGGTTTCCACGTTAAATACTTGTGTCAACTTGTATGAATGCTTATGGTTTGTTTTACTGTTATGTTTCTACAAGCTAATTTCAATTGACAGTAAAATTAAAGTTGTTGACTTATGCTACTGCTGCCGAGTATATCTGAAATACAAAAAGTTTTTATTTGCTACATCTAGACCTGAGGATAACTGATTCACCCCTCCCCTCTCAGTTATTCTAAATTCATTCTAACAATCGAATGCTGAGAAAATGAGGATATTGATAGACATTCAATGATCATTTAAGAAATTCTTCAGATTTATGGGAAGATTAAGAAGATCACGTAACATACACATAGACAAGCAATAAACAATAAATCCGGAATCAACAATAAGTGTAAATCAAACATTATTGGAAGATATTGTCATTCAATAAGACATATTTGTTAAAATAGACAATCTAATCAGTGGTAGATCATTTTTCATATACCACAAGGAGAAATGAGTAATCAATAAATTAATCCATACACTGATATATCAGAATAGTCCATTTCATGGCTTGCAGTATACAAGTTTCATTAAGTCATACTATCTTTATTATATTCAGGTCCACCTTGTCAAACCAGTAACTTGTTGCAATAAAATTATATCCAATTTATAGAGTCTTCAATATGGCCCAAATCTGACACTTTGATACTCAAGAGAGATTTCTACACATTTCTCAAAGAACTACCCTTCTTATTTATCAATTTGGGGATTGGCTCAAGTGAGCACCCTACCATTCAACATTACTAGTTGTATAAGTTTGAAAGAAAATTCACAGAAGTCACCATAGTGGCAGTAATATTGATAAGAGTGAAATCACCATAGTAGCAGTCTTATTGATAAGAGCAACTATTGATACATTGATCCAATCTATATATATCATTCTTGAAAATATTATCCTTATATATACATTGTCAATAACATAAGCTAATCAGAGTATCAAATGTTGTAAATATAAATACTTTCGAGTCAATTATCCCTTAATTGCTGATATACAATCGAATGAGGACATTACATAGATAAGATGGATATTCACTGGCAATAGTTGTGAAAGGAATGATAGCTCATAAACTTGATCTCAAAGTTGATTTGTGAAGACTCTTTTGTGATCACCGTGTCTGAGAAAAATCTCAGTGTTATGGGGTGAAGCTCAGTGGATGGGAAATCTAGTGATGGATCTTTATGTAGGCGCGTGCAAAGCAAATAATAGTGGAAAGCAAACTAGGACTAGGTAGGATCTTTATCAAGGAACCTATTTGTGAGGTTTTCACCAGGTTAATATATTTTTTCAGTACTTTTTTCTTATTTTTTTAGATTTTTTCTTCAGGATATATTTATACTATTTTTGGTTTTTTGTTGATTTTCTCCGACTTTCTGCTATACAAGAGGAACTGCTGATAAACTACGCATAAAAGCACTTGAGGTGCATGATATTTATAGGATCAAGGATAGGAACTCCCTCTTGTATTGCTATCTCATATTCTCTAGATCCAACTTTAGTTGTAACCACAAATGGTCCCAACCATTTAGGCTCAAACTTTCCTTTGTTTTTACGGTTCTAGAGATTCTTCATGTTATACCGCAGGACAAGATCACCAACTATAAACTCATGGGGCTTGATCTTCTTGTTGAATTGTAAGCACAAGCAATTTTTTTACACACAGAGATGGTTCAGGGCATTCAGGCGCCTCTCAAGAAGGAGTTCAAGCTCTTGCAAGTGAGCAACTCGGTATTCTTCTTGAGACATCAAATTCTTCAGGGAGATTCTGAGGGAAGGAAGCTCAATTTCAATGGGAAGGATGACCTCAGTACCATAAACAAGGGAAAATGGATTAGGTCTAGTGGGACGATGAATGGAAGTGTGGTAGGCCCAGAGGGCAAGATTCAACTGGAGGTGCTAGTTACGACCAACATCATCCTTTTTTTCTTGAGGATTTTCAGGATGGTTTTATTTGTAGCCTCTGCTTGACCATTACCTTGTGAGAAGTACTTGGAGGAACAATGTTGGGTAATTCATAACTTATTACATAGCTCTATGGCATCCTTGTTCATGAAAGGGGTCTCATTATCAGTGATAATGTCTTGAGGGATGCCATAGCGACATATAGGGTAGTTTAAAATGAACTTCAAAATTAGTTTTCTAGTGGTGTAAGTAAGAGGGATGACCTCAACATATTTTGTGAAGTAATCCATAGAAACAATGATATACTTGTGGCCACCAGAGGAATTTAGGAATATCTGGCCAACAAGGTCAAGTCCCCAATAGGAGAAAGTCCAAGGTGCAATGGTAGGTTGAAGGGATTGGGATGGGGCGTGTATAAAATCATCATGCTTCTAACAAGGTACATATTTCTTCACATAGTTGTAAGTATCTTGCTCCATGGTTGGATAATAATATCCAGTGCATAATAGTTTCTTTGCTAAAGTGAGTCCACTAGAATGGGCTCCACAGATTCCTTGATGTACCTCCTCTAAGAATGTTTGTGCTTCTTTGTAATTCAAACACCTAAGAAGAGTTCCATCTAAATGTTTCCAAAAAAGGGTATCACTCAGGATCGTATAACGTGAGGTTCGACAGATAAAGGTCTTATGTTGGTTTTGTGTGAGGGTAAGTGGGGTGGTTCGGTAGGGATAATCTTCTTGGTACTAGGTAGAATTAGGATCAACAGTTTCACATACCATCTCGGTCTTTGGTTAGTCAGACAGGGACCGTAAGATTCTCAACACGAAAATCACACCGTGAACTATGTTCAGACATAGATATTAGAGATCCAATGGTAGCCATGACGTCAACTACTTTATTGTTTGTTCTTGGGATCTTCTGGAAGACAATCTCTGTGAAATGTTATTTCAGATATTTGACCATTCAGTGGTATGGGAGTATTTTTTCATCCTTCATTTGGTATTCATCATTAACTTTCTTGATAACCAACTGAGAGTCACCAAGAACCAGTAAGTTGGAGATTTTCCATTGGATAGCTTAACGAAATCCTATCACCAAGGTTTTGTATTCTGCAATATTGTTTGTGCATATAAATTGCAACTTGTAAGATTTAGGGCTGATATCCCCTTGAGGCGTGATGAACAAAATGCCTGCCCCCGATGTAAAAGATCCATCAAAATAAAGTTTCTATTGTATGCTCAGGGTGACAGTTAGAATGGATTCATCTAAAAAATCAGTAATGATAGGATGATCCCCTTAAACAAGAGCTTCTTCTAAGTGATCTGCAATCACTTGTCCTTTAATAGCTTTACGGTCCACATAGACAATGCCAAATTCATTGAGAATCATAACCCATTTAGTAGTGCGTAGAGTAAGAGCAACTTTAGACAATAGATATTTTAATGGATCAATCTTTGCAACAAGTTGTAGCTTATGATTAAGCATTTAGTGGTGTATCTTCTACGGACAAAAGACAATGACCAAACAAGCTTTTTAAATAGTTGAGTAATTCAATTCATAGCTCACTAGAGTTCTATTGAGATAATAAATTGCTGGCTCTTTTCTATTGCCATCTAGTTGTGCCGAAAGAGCACTCAGTGCAACTTTTGTAGCTGATGTGTACAAAATTAGAGGGTGACCTAGAATAGGCAAAACCAATGCTAGAGGATTAGCTAGATACCCTTTGAGTCATTCAAATGCCTTTTGACACAAGAAATCCCACTTAAACTTGACATCTTTGCGTAGTAGGTGAGAAATGGGATGTAATTTATTAGCCAGTTGTGACATGAATCTCTTGACAGACTGAAGTTTTCCTTGTAGACTATGTGTATGCACCCTAAAATGGTCACCTAGACTATGGGCCCCCATTTTTCAATTTATCAAATGACAAAATCAATTTATCAAATTCCTGAATCAATGCTTTGCAACATTTTCAATTCAAATCAATTTCCTTGATCAAATCATAATTAATTCAATTATTTCAATATTTCCTAAGGTTTGGTCATTTCATCCATAATCTTATTTAATTAAAAGAAAACATCCCTTTTAATTAAATAAAATAATCTTATTTAATTAAAAGAAAATCTCTATTTTAATTTAATAATCTTATCGTATTTAATTAAAATCTCTCTTTTAATTAAATAATCTTATCTTATTTAATTAAAAGAAAATCCCTTTTAATTAAATAAACTAATTTTATTTAATTGAAAGAAAATCCCTCTTTTAATTAAATAAATAAAATCCCCACTTCAAGCTCTCTTTTTGATGAAAAAAGAAAATAAATCAAATAAAAAATAAATAAAACTCCTTTTTCTTCACACATATTTCTAAGTGATGGGCTTTTTCCCTCTTACTTGTTTTTTAGGGATTTATCCCACATTGCTCTTGAGGATGCATTCCTCTCCACACTTTCCTTTATAAGGAGTCCTCTCCTCATTTTGAGAGATATCAAGTTTTCATGTTATTGTTATGTTGCAGGTTTGGAGAACAATTTTGGAGGAGAGTTTGAGCATTTGAGCTTGAACTATGCAACTTCTCTTCTTCTTGTCTTCTTCTCTCATACATCCATGGCAATCCATTTAGAGTAGATTCATGTTAATTTAGATTCATATTTCCTTTCAATAGATTAATCTTGCATATTTCCTTCATAGATTAGTTTGCATATTTTTTTTCATGCATCATTATCATATAGAATAGTTTCCATCTTCATTTGCAATGCATATTTGATGATCATGGAGACTAGCATTCTTGCTCTTCCTCTTTGAATTTCTCATTTCATGGTGTACTTGCATGGGCATAAACAAGGTCTAAACTGAGGGCCTTCATCACAAACCCTTGCACTCCATGAACAGGGAGCTATGAGTTGCCATTTGAGACCTCATTCTTGAGCAATCTTAAATACAATGACTCATAGAAGTGTGTCAACATTTTAGCACATATTTTTGGCGCCCACCATGGGCAGAACATCCATTTCTGTCATCACATTCAAAAATTCTTTCTATCTTCTGTCTATTATTCTCTCAGTGTCTTTGAAGCTCCTATTTTGAGCCAAATTTGTCCCCACTATTGTGTCTGGAATGTTGTTTCAGTTGAAAACAAGTATAAACTCGCCCATATCCAATGAAAGTCAAATCTATGGCAAATTTATTTTGCCCAAGCAGGACGTATGACCCGTTGCATGGAAATCGAGGCAGGTTTCAAATTTTTTCTACACGTAGCCCGAGGCAGATTTTCCAAAAAAACTGAAAAAAAAATCTTTAAAAAAAATTAGATTTTTTTTACTGTGTTTAATTTGACGGCCGTCAAACCATCATTATGCATGGACTACTGTAACATCCATGAAACTGTCAATTTTAATGCCGCAGTCTGTTGATGTCAACAGAGTTTGAAAAGTCTTTGCCTTCACCATTGGAGTTTTTGAAATTGCAGTCTAACTTCAAATGATCATATCTTGCTCATTTTAGGTCCAAATTGAGTGAACTTTTATTATTATTTTGGGTAGAATTGTCTGAAGATTTCTGGGTCGCTCTTATTTTCTAGATTTGAGTCATAGATTTATCAAAAATTGTAGGTTTTCATTATTGTGCCTGTCTAATCCTCTGTTTTGCAGCTTCCAAAGCCTCGTACGGGCTCATACAATAACATTATTGAGTGCAATTATTTTTTGAAAGTGCGTGATTTTTTATCTACTTTCTGAATATGCAATCAGATTTATGATTTTATGATTTTTTTAATGCTGATGAGTTTTGGGCTTTGTTGTTATCTGACTTATCTTGCTTTGTTGTTATCTGAATTGTCTTGTTGATTACAGCCTAACAGTGGTTTGCAGGACGTTTAAAAAGAAGACTAAAAACATAGAATACTAATGAATCGTCTTGCAGGTTGCCTTGATCGATAGAACGCTAAACATTGTGCTTGCATTTTGTTTTATTTTATTAAAATAGGAACGCACATGCAAGAATTTTTAAAATTAACTTATATATGATGTTTTAGGGATGGAAATAATGTCAGGGAACTATGCTCTTGCCCTTTTAGGATGATCAGAAATCCAGAAACATTGTTGTCATCTTCTTATGTGTCTGAAGTATCTTTTTAGATTGTAATCCTAAGAATTTTATGAACGTATCCTCTCCCCTCGCCTTTGTGGATCTTGGGTGTAAGATAAATTCATATAATTACTTTAGTGTGGCTACCTCCCGAGAGCTTTAACTGAGCTGATGAGAGTGGATTGCCCAACCGGTAACAGGCTAAAGCCAAGCCCTTCCAAACTGACATATTAAAAATGTCATTGTGATTAATCTCACAGTGAATAGGTCTCAATTTCGCTATGTCGACAGAAGATCTCCCTCAGTACCCTCATGGTGCGTAAAAACCTATAGAACGTAACTTTTGTAGCCTGGGGGGCCTCCTTAATGGGGCTAATCTGCCGCATGTATAGCTGCTTGAATGTGTTATGCCCTACATACTTGTCCCTACATTTTGTGTGCAAAATGTTGGGTCCCCCTTTGTTTTTTTCTTTTGGCTCTTGCCTTTTCTTCTTTGCCTTTACTTCTTTGGTTTCCTTCTCTGGGTTTTCTTTCTCGCGGTGTTGGTTTTGTTTTGTGTTTTTGTTCCTCGTGTCTCCGGGACCTGGTCCCAGAGTTGGTCGTTTCTTTTCCAGAAGATGGATCCCGGACTCCGGGATTCTCTGCCACGATGTCTTCTTTTCGTAAGAGGGTATGGTTGCATAGAATCCCCGAGCCTAGGTTCCAGAGGTTTTCCTATTCTAGAGTTTACAGAGAGAGGGGTAACTTGCTTTTACCTCAGGTATAAATAGGATTTACCTATCATTTTCATAGTTACTGTGATCAAAACACTTAGGCGATTTCAGAGCGACTTCATAGGCAATTCGAGCGAGAATTGAGTGCATGCTTCTCTGAACTTAGTGAGTGACAATGAAGTGATCTTTAGTAGTTGTGCATGACGTTGGAGGTGAAAACTATTGCAGAGTAGTCTAGTGCTTCTCTTCTTTGCCATTCTTCAGATTCCAGGTTGGTGTTTCTAGTTCTTTCCTTCATTTTTGGCTTTTTGTCTTTGTGTTTCCTTTTTTTATTTCTGCTTCGCTTTGTTTGCATTTTTGCTCTGCGTTCTTGTCGTCTGGTTCGCCACCCGCTTGTGGGTCGACTCTGCCAGAGGGTTGTTCGCCCTTTGTGTGATGTAGGATATTGTATATTTTGTACATTTTCTGTGCTCTTTTGTTAGGGTAGTCGTTCTGCATTTTTGTTTTGCTGTAAATATGATGTATATCCTCTGTTTTCCATATATATATCCTTCAACCCCGCTGTAATTAGTTGTATATTTTGTGTGTATCTATCTAGTCTCGTATCGAGCTCACCATACTTCATCTGTATTTCATCCAAAGTTTGCAAGCTTATTCTAGACGAAATACTGCCTGGTTGAAGCTTGGCTCTTGGCTGGTTTCAACCAGGCAATTTTCTCTCTCCTATGTCAATCGGCCTTCATGTTTCATTTATGTCCCATGTGTGCATTCAAGACTATCCAAGTGGCCTCTGCTTTTCATTCATTTAGACAGTTGGCACTGCCATCACCATAACTCTCCATTTATTGCATAGCCATGTGACGCCCACGTAGGCCTGACAACTCACTTTTTGCTCACATCTTCCAAAGGTTAGTTTTCCGAACCCCGGGTCCTTTGTCCCCAACCCACATCTTACTTTCGCTGAGTATTATGAAACCCCTAGACTCAGATAGTGGTTAATTTCCTAAGTCTACATTATATATATATATATATATATATATCTTTTCAGGATTTTGGACCCAAACTAACTTTTCAGGCAAAGGACGTGCCTTGGTGGTAAGATCTCCAAATCTCAGAGTATTATTTATCTATGAATTCTAATGGTTGCCTTTCCTTATAGGTTTTCAAACAACGCTCCTTCACTATGTCTGAGGCTTCCGCATCTTCACCACCTAGGAGTCCGGAAATCCCCTCCATGGTGGTCACCAGGGCAGCCGTCAGATCCAAAATCAAGAGGGCCTTAGAGAAATTTCCCCTCAGCATGAAATATCTGAAGGAAAATGTTGTTGTGGGGTCAAAGATTGAATCCCAAGTCCAGTTGATCACCGACACCAGCGTTGGTATGTGGGCAGAGATGCAGGCCCTGGTTAAGATAATGTTTATTCAACGACAGTCTGGGGATCCGTTGGTGATCAACGTCGGGGATTCTGGGCTCTTGAAGGCTGGTTGTTTCCCATGCTCAGTGCAGGCCCCAGAGCTTATTCTCACCCTTGCGGCACATTACAACTCCTCCATCCCGACCATCATGCTCGCCGCCCTAGTCCCGACCGGATATCCCACCCCCATGGTGTCTCTCAACGCCGCCACTTTTTGGGCAGGTTTGGGGATTCCCCAGTTTGATGATCCAACCATCGTTACCAGATCTAATGCTTTGGGGCAATTTTAGTAGCTCGAGGTCATGGCCTGACAATATATGAACAACCATTGGCTCAAGACTTCGAAGAGGGACCCCAAAAAGATGAAATTAGAGATCCCCCCAATCTAAGTTTAAAGAAAGTATCCAAATGGGGATTATAGCACTATGCCGGATCTTCAAAAAAACCCATGCCCGAGAGTTCTCAGGGTGGATGTACTAATTTTTTCTTGGCATCTCCACCAGTGAGCAATACTTTGATTGGGCCACCATTATTTCTAATCATGTAGACTTTCAGTTCCTTCAGGTGGCCCGGAAGCACAAATTCTATATAACCTCTTATGTTCTCTGGGCCTTAGCACAATAATGACCCATCACCAATGGGCTACTCACATCAGGCATACTTGGGATCGGCCCAGGTCAAAAGGCTCCCTGGGATTATTTCCCACAAATTCAATGGGAGGCTAGTTTCGCCAGCTTTTGTCGGGTGAACGATGCCTTCATATACTACAATCTGCTTACACCTACCTAAGATGTCGGGTACCACATTTCCAAGGAGGCAATGGATCTAGTCAGAAGTTATGGCCATACTACATCCAATTCCAACAACATACCTATATTCGGATAACTGTCTTCTCTAGGAAACCTTACTTGTTGCGCAAACATTGTGGGAACAAAATAATCCTCTTAGAATATTACAGACAAATGTTGGAGTTGCACACCTTATACGCTCTAAAGAAGCTGACGAATGTTCCATTCCCATTCACTTGTGGGAATTACTCATGCAGTCTGGTCGTAGCCAAGGAGGCAGACATCGAACTCAAGAGCCTAAACTTGGCAGAATTTTATCTAGGGTGGAAGAACTTTGATCCGCTTGGCAAAATTGCATTGGCACTTCCCCGGGCATCAGAGTCCCACCGATTTCACATGGAGGACTTCTGGGAAGATTACCAGGATGATGTTGAATTCCAGAGTTAGCATTATGCCCGAATGACCATGGGGATGACGAAAAGATTGAAGCTCCAAAAATTTCTGGATGACTTCTCGAACACCGGCCCCACAATAGATCCCCAGTACAAGGCAAGGGGAGTTGATAAGATGGCCCTCCTACCACTAAATTGGAATGCCCAGGAGGGGCCTACCATTGAAGACATCACTCACAACATGGTCGAGCGTAGCCACAAATACTTTAAGAGGGTATGCCCCAGAATCACTTGAAGAGTTACCTCAACAGTACAGAAACTGACCTTCGGGGCCGGAACCTCTTCACAGGGAGGGGATAAAGGAAAGGGAATAATAGGAACTCCGACCCTGCATGAGACCCCCATAAAAGAGCAACTAAAGAAGACGCTGGTGGCCTCCCAGCAGATAAGAGATAAATTGATCACACAGTTGGCCACTCCGGTGCTCATGACTAGACCTGTCCGTCCTCTCTCTTCCCCTTCACTAGCAGCATTGATGGTCAGAGCGAAAGGAATGGGGGTGGAAGAAGAGTAGGTGGCCCTAAGGGATGCAAGGCCTCCTTTGGTTACCAGGCTAAAGAAAAGGCTCAATCCAAAACCAAAGACAGAACCAAAGCTTGGGATGCCGCACATCCCAGAAGTACAGATCATTTCTTTTGACTCCCCGGAGCCAGAGAAAGAGCTAGAGCGCATCCACATCCCAGAAAATCCTCCCCCCATGAAGAATTTGATGATGTATTTAGAACTGATGAGTTTGGGAATTTGTAGGGAGACCTTGCATAGTCGGAGGAAGATATTTTCGCGTAGGAGGAAGCTCTGGAGCAGGAACCTGCATAGGAACAAGAAGCACAAATAGAAGAAGAAAAGGGGGCAGGATAGGAGAATACCTCCAGAGTCTCAGAAATACAGGTTATGGGAGTTTCAGGCCAACAAATGCAAAATGAACAAATGACATCGGTTGGGGAAACTGGACCCACGGAAACAACCATGACCCCAATCACCATGTTCCAGATGCCACTCCCAAAGGTAACATTTGGGGAGGTAATCACTGCGGCCCAAACATTGAATCTTGGCCCGTTGCCTCCCCCACTACCAGAAGATATAACAACAGAGGAGAACATCCCAGCCACGGAGGTTGAGGAAGAGCAGCGAAAAGATGAAGAAGAGAACCCCAGGGCGACCAATGAAGATCCAAATATTGCCAAGGACATAGACAATGGGGCAAAAGACATAGGTATCACCAGAGCAAATGTCACCGGTGAGTCAGAAGATACAGGGAAGGAGCCAGAAGAGGCTCATACTGTTGAAGGGGCACAACAAGAACCTGGGGAGAAATCACATGAGCAAATTTTGGCTGCAAAGCCACCCCTACTACCATAGTGTTTGGTAGAATCTCGAAAGAGAAATGCCCCAGCGACACCCAAGGCCCATCTTTCTTTGGTGGAGATGATGGCTCAGGAACAAAACCCGCCAAAGACTAAGAAATCCTAGACAATCCACACTCTTCAGACCAAGTTGGGCAGAGAAAAAGTCATAGTAATCGCGACACCTTCCCCAAATGTGGACAAGGCAACACCTAAGGCCGGAGATTACGATGTCACAGAGGTGTCACTGGGGAAGAGAGGAAAACAAGGTGAATTGAACCTGTTGAAAGAAGTAGCCAAGGCAGTGGAGGCTCGCTATGAAAAAGAGGCCCAAAAGTTCAAGGTAGAGAAGGAGAAAAATGCAAACCTCATGGAACTGTTGACTGAGCTGGCCCTGCCCATTAGCGTTATTCCCCTGGGGGCCTCTACGTCAGATGTACCACTTCCTCAAAGTGATATAGACTCATTACAGGTGATAACGAGAAAGGCCCAAGCGGTTGATGAATGGGTTGCCTTGCAGTTGGGAAATGTCTGGCGTTTCCTAGTGTCCACACTCCTGGATCTATATGCAGCCCACCACGTCCTACACTAGGCTGAAACTACCATCTCCATATGGGAGGGAGATATCGAGAATTATGAGGCATGGAAGGTTGAGTTAGAAGAACTCATCGGCCTCGGAGAGGAGATTGCCTCTGAGTCTAAAATTTTAGGGGAAGAATCATTTGATTTTGTAAGGACCCAACACTCTAGACTTGACCTCACATTGGGGGTTATCAAGCAATTGGTGGGGATCTTGCGTGATAAGGTCAATGTAGTCCAATATTTTTTCAATTTATACAAGTATTTTGTTTTGAAGGTCTCCGGAGCTGATCCATTTAGCACCAACACATGCACGCCGGAGGAATATGTTTTGGGGAAGTTTGATGAATTAATGGAATCAAGGTATCAATACTCAGAGGGGATAGACAGGGCAAAAATGATGCGAATAACTTGCATGGTGCTCAAAGTTCATGATGCAGCAAAGATGGCCAAAGAATTTAAGGGAAATATTCTGGACTTGGGAGAACAGATTGAGGTGGCCAAGTATCGGCGGGCTGGCCTAAGAGACATTAATGAAGATGGGATTTCCTGTCTCCTCCAGACCTTCAATGACATCAAACAACAATAGAGATTCTCCGGGATCTGGAGAAAACTTTCAGGGAAAATGTTTTGTATTCTTTATTCTTTTGGAACGCAAGTTCCCGGATCCCAGAATTCTGGATCCTACATTTAGTATTCTTTAAGTGACTTGTATCCCGGTCCCTAGGGTTGATCGGTCACTTTCAAGGTGGTTAATAAAGGTTGTCAGAAGGTGGGTGAACTACAACAAGGCATGTCAGCTTGGCAAGGGGTTTTCTGACAGATGGTCTTCCCAAGGTGCTGCTTCAACGTTACACCTAGCGCATCGGGGACAGGGCACCATTTTCGCATTTATGAGGCATGTAGCCTTGATCCCTGGGGGATCAGATTTCTTCCTTCTCCTTTTTGTCTCTCTTCTCGAGGCCGATTCTTCCACTTCATCTTCCTTGTCTTTTTCTTCTGACATGTCAAGCCTTTTCTGTCTCGAGGTCTTTTGTAGAGTGGTGCAGGTAGTATCGGCCACGGGGTAATGTATTTTATTGTAAAATGTAACATAAGTTAGGGTTAGGGTTAGATTGAAAGATGTGTATAAATAATAAGTCTGGCCTCATTCTAAGGGTCGACAGAATTAATGATTTTGCAATCCATAGTTAATAGCAATTTGGTTTTCTCAATTCTTAGTTTCAGAGCTCAATGCTCCATAGTTTCCAAGCTTTAAGTAGTTAGATGCTCCCTTGGAGCCAACATTGTACCATGCACCAGTGCTTGCTGGAAGAGATGTTAATGAAGAAGGAAGAATTATCTCAATGATGTTGTTGGCATTCTGTCTTCTAGGTTAAAGGTATTTTATGCTTTGTGTTCTTTATGTCCTTTGCTCTGATGCTTAAAGTAGATTAACAACCTCCTTTCTTTGGCTACTGATGAAGTATGAACTGATGGTTGTATGTTTCTTCAGTATTTAGTGTAGTGTGCTAGAGCATTGTTGATGTTTTGAATGTTCAGCATAACTATAGGTAGATGAAATCTTTCTAACCCTGCAAGATATTTTTAAGTTTATTTCTTAAGTAAAAGCATGCTTGGAGAAAACCCCACTCACCTGAATCCCCAAAGTTGACGAGTTGAAGATAACCAGCTATCCCCCTTAAAAAATAGTCACATCTCCCAACCGAGCCCTACACTGTCGAGACCTGACTCTCATGTGCTTAGAGGCCCAGGAATCTCATTTCCCTAAACATCCTTTACAGGTGAAGTTGACCGGTACCCCAGTACCTGGTGACAACTTACCTCTGTTGGCAGACCTGGTCACAAAAGTCCCATCAACAGAATGGATGTCCCGACTAAAAACTTTGTTCTAGTGACCAGAATCCCTCTATCTGTTGGTGCGAAAGGTCAGAGACTGGCTAAGACGTCCTACATTTTCATGGCTCTTAGTAGAGACAATGGTCCTTTGGGAAGTGATTCCCTTAGGATTCAAAGCTTGGTGTGCATGAGAAGTGAGTGCACTGTAAGGAGGAGCCCGTGCCTCCAAGATTCTAAGTTGTCTGCTATGAGTAGGCGTGGTTGAACTTCAGTTCAAGTGGGAATTCAATAGATATTGTACTGGCTTACCTAGGTTGTGGTGTGACTGTTCTTTTTTTACAACAAACCAATTTTATTGATGTATCTTGCGTGAGTGAAAGATCAAAACAGAAACCAAACATTCCATGCAAACATCAAAAAATGATCAACAAATTTGCATTCTTAAGTGTCAAACTGTCAACTTGCTCAATTTGCTATCCTATCATTTCCAGTCTTCCTTGGTTGATCCGGGTCAGATTAGGTCACTTACCCCACTATTAGAAGCTTGTTTACACTTTGGATTCTTGCATTTTGACCTCTTGAACTAGTAACTTTGGTTTCACAAGTGACCTTGCTTGGAGTTGGTGAGCTAGAAACTATCCTTGTTGAGAAGATAAACCTTTAGATCCTTTGATAACATACTTGGAGAGTTTTAGTAGTCTCTTGTCCATTCACTTCCATACAAATTCAAATTCAATCAATATAACTTGGGTAAATCATCCTCGTTATCCATATGTGTTAGGGTATTCACCCGTTTAGTGGGCACCTATGTGGTAGTGTTGGTTTATGCCTCTTGCAAAATTCTACCTTATCACCTCTCTTTTGGACAAGTGAGTGCTTTTACTATCCTGGTTTGGCACCAATGTTTCTTAGGGTCATCCTATCGCCTAGTACATTTTCTTTCATGCCAGTTACAACAAGATATCAAGTAGATCTAGGAAAGATACCTCAAGTAGTCTTTAACCAATTACCCTTAGTTCAAAATCACCAAAAATGTAAGGTAAAAGAGCCTGTATTTGATCAATCACCCAGGAATAACTCATAAATTTGGTTTAATTCCAAGAGTAACCTTAGTGATTTGAGTACACCCTTAGCATCTTCTCGCTCGGATATGGATACGAGTTACACAATGACTCGATGAGAGAGGGGAGAAATGGACAAACACCTTGATGACATATTTGAAAGACATAGAGATACCATTCCGTTTGGTGGTTCCCCTCACGAAAGTCGACCAGTCTCACCCCTCATCTCAACTAGATATATGGATGCACACCAAAGGGCTAAGAGAGGTAAGAGGCAAGCCTATCAAGATGAACAATCACAACATGATAACCAAGCTGATGAACCTTATGACACTCGTGTGAATGCAACATACACCAATGACTTGTTTAGAAATTTAAGACCAAGTTCACCGCTCAAAACATCTTCAAGATACACGAGTGAAAGACTTAAGAAAATTGAGCATGAAAAGAAAGCCTTCCTAGCTGAGCAAGCTACAAAGGAAGAACAATTTAGACTCCTAGAGTTGGAAAGACAAGCCTTGTTGGAGATAGAAAGGAAATCCTTTCAGGAAGAGAAAGAAAGACTCTTGGCTCAAAAACTTAATGATCAATTAAACAACATGCGTGTTGGTGGTGGAAACAACTCTCCTCCATCCACCCCTCCTAAGAATCCACAAAGTGGAAGACATTCAAGAACACTGTCACAATCTCCTAGCCCTAGAGGAAGAAGGGCTTTAAGACTTGATCATTATAGGAGACTAACACCTCCTAGGAACTCAAGAAAACCTTCACAACATGCTCACCATGGTTCACAATATGGGGGTAGCTGCTTGAGTTTTGACCTCACCTCCCAGGACTTGATGAAAATGCAACAAGAACCACTTTTCCAATAGTATGTGGAGAAATATTTAGAGCAAAACAAAGACAATTTCCTAGAGAGTTTAATCAACAAGGGTGCTAGATTCCCCTACAAATTTTATGTGGACAAGAAGATTAAGAAGCAAGGTCCATCTCAAGAAGAAGAGATAAAACAACTTAAGAGCATGATGGAAAATATGTTGGCACCCAAGAATTCAAGCTCACTTGATTCAATTTGTCCTAATCCTTTTGACAAAAGTGTTAACATGAAAGACTTCCCTAGAAAGGTTGAGATCCCTCAATATGACAAGTATGATGGAAATGGAGATCTACATGATCACATACACCAATTTTATACCACAAGTTTTGAGTTCCATCAAGATGACTTGTACCTCATGAGATTGTTCCCAAGGAATCTTAAGGGTCAAGCGATGGAATGGTTCACCAATATAACTCCCCTGTTAAGACTTTCAAAGATCTCGTCCATAGATTTATTCAACACTTTGCATACAATCTTTCAAGATCTACCCCCATGTTGGACTTATGCAACTTAAAGCAAAATCAAGGGGAATCCTTTGTTACTTTCTTGCAAAGGTGGAGACGACAGTGCTCTCACTACCCTAGGACCATTCCTAAAAATGAAAAGATTGACATCCTTGTTAGCAACTTGGTTCCCGAAATGTGGTATGAAGTTAGGAAGATGGTTTTTTATTCCTTTGACACCATGGTTGAAACCACATGTAGGATTGAGGATGTTTTGAAAGAACAAGGAACTCTGACCAAACATGGAAACAACAACAACAATAATGGTCAAAATAACAACCCTAACAAGGATAAAGGAAAGAACTCACATTGGAATAGGAACAAAAAAGTGGTCAATGATGAAGTTATGGACTCCTCCCAACCCAAAGATCAAACTGTGCTCCACTTGTCTAGTGTTGTTCAAGCCACGAAACTCAACGCATCTAATCAACAAGAGAACAAGCCAAGATACCAATATAGCCCTAAGAAAGAAAGATGCCAGTTTTCAAAACTTGGTGATTCATATGAGGATGTCTTGAAAACACTTATTGCCAACAACCTTGCGCATCCTCAAGATCCTCCAAAGCATTATATAACAGATGTTAAGCCACATTGGTGGGATGAGAAATCCTTTTGCAAGTTTCACAATGGCATTGGACATGCTATTGAAAACTGTTGGAAACTCAAACATATCATCCAAGATCTCATTAAGAATGGAAAAATTAAGGTAGATATATTGAACACCAACGCCGATCATAAGGCATTCAAAGAACCTTTGCCCAAGTATGAGAAGGGGGAAACCTCTAAAGCTAAGAATGGAAAGGCTAAGATCAATTACACTTACACAGATGTAGAGAATGTTGTCAACATGCTTGAAGTTGTCAAAGAAAATGTCAACATGATGAGGGATAAAGATCCCTATGGTTATTATCTAGACATAGACTTTCCTCCTATCTTTGATGAAGAACCCATCATGGTGCTAAGGGGTCCTAACTCTAGAGTGTCATCACAAAATCTCAATGCTGTCACACGAAGTCAAGGTCCCATTGTCATTAGAGGACCCAATTTAAGTCAATCAAATAAGCCAAAATAAGTGGCATCCAAGAATGTCACCTCAAAACCAATAGTCAATCCTATGTTGAGCTATAATCTTGTCGATCAGTTGCAAAGAACCCCAGCTTAGATTTTGATCTTTGAGCTCTTAGAGTTGTCCCTGAGACACAAACAAGTCCTTGAGGATGCGTTGTGCATGACAAACATCCCCAACAACTTAGACGTTGATCAATTCCAGAACATAGTTAACTATATTGCTAGTCCTCATTACCTTACTTTTTCAGAGGATGATGATAAAGCTTTGAGCCACCCACACAATCTCTCTCTTCGTATTGAAGTCATGATCCACAAAACCCGTGTTAGACAAGTGTTGATAGATGGGGGTGTTGGGTTTAACATCTGTTCCTTTAGTCTTTTGAAAAAGTTGGGTTATTCTGAACAAGTCATAAATACCAGGAAAAAGATCACCATTAAAGCCTTTGATGAGGCAGAAAGAAGTTCCAAGGGGTTGGCTATCCTTCTTGTTAGGATTGGCCCTGTTGAAAAATATATTTTATTTCAAATAGTTGATGCTGGCCCCCTTGCATATAATATCTTGCTCGGTAGACCGTGGATTCATGATATGCGAGCAGTGCCGTCTACCTATCATCAGCGTGTTAAGTTCCCTTATAATGGAATAGAGATTTGTATACCTGGGGATAACACTTTATCTGTTAACTCAATTTCAGTAGGATCTCATGTTCCCCTCAATAGAGAAGCAGAAGACTTCGATGCAACCTTAGCTGCATGTAAAGACAAGCTCAAGTTAGTAGATCTTGGCATGGGGGGGCGGGTATCAACTCAACTCCCTCACAATAATGCCAGTTTTTCCCAGGTCTCATGGAAAGCCTTCACAAGAAAAGAGACCTTCCTCTTTAGCTATGACTTTAGTTGGCACTTTTTTAGAGTCCCTAGTGCTTATTCAAGATGAGAAAGAGGAGACATTTTTTAGAGTCTGGATTTATAGAGAAGAGAAATACATGCACAATGAGAACTTCTCCCCCTCTCCTAAGGATTATGGAAGAGGGTATACTTTTGTCAAATAGATGGTCTATCCTGGACATGGCCCTCTTAATCACAGATTGGATGCTAGGGTCGAACCTCTTGATCATGCTCTTTTTGGATGCAATTCTAAGAAGACAGTTGGCATAGGATTTGCAGATCACAACAAGCACACTAATCCTATCCTCGATAAGTTAGATAGTGAAGATGAACCAGAATATGTACCTAATTTGACAAATCAACAAGACATGTGTGAAGATTGGGTCCCTTCCACTAATCTCCTTTGGGGAGATTCATATATTTTGGTCACTCATGAGTCAGTTGTGACTTTAGAACAAGATGAATTAGATGTAGAAGATCCTTTCAGAGAACATCAACGAAAGAATCTTGTCCATTTAATGGAAAGAGAAGGTGTTACCTTTCATGAAATTAGACCTTCCACATCAAGACGTCTCAAATCCTCATGGTGTAAGCATCCTAGTCACAGTTCAGACACAAGTTCATATGAGTATGAATGGGACTCCTCAGAAACTTCCATAGTTGACATGGATGTTGATGTCATCCACACTTATAGTTCTCAACCTGAGGTAGCTGACGAGTCATATGTAGGATTAGAGGATTTGAACCCACATGTTGCCTTAGTGGATGATTCTTCACTTGTTAGGACAAATCCCGATTTGGGTAGCTTAGAAGGATACTTGATGGAATCCAACTCTTCGGTCACCAAAGATGATATCATTCACATTTACAACCTTGAAACAGTCATTGACTTACCCCTTGTTCATCCTAACCTCATTGATTGGTCCCAACGCTATCAAGAACCTAAGCTCTTAACATTTCAAAATGATTATGAGATAACCTGTTACTTAAATTCTATTCAACCTGTAGTCTCTTCCACCAGTGAACCGGCTACCAACATGACCGAGCTAGACATCAAGTACCTTAGTCACAAAATAAAAAAGAAAAGAAAATCAAAAGAATAGGAGTTTTGATGGTGAAAACCACTGTGTTGCAGTGTTAGAACCAAAAAAATTAAAAAGAAATGACATATCCAAGGGTGAAAACCTCTCTGAGGCGCCTAAGGATGAGGTACTTGATCGTCTCCCTAACTAATTTCAAGATATATCTTTAGTGCTTATTGAACCAACACAAGCAATCAATTTGGGTATAGATGAGGCTCTGCAGATAGTACACTTGAATGCGTCTTTATCACCACAAGAGAAAGAAGCTTACACTAAGTTCTTACAGATAAAGAAGATCAAATTTGCATGGACTTATTCAGATATGGTAGGGTTGGACACTAATCTTATCATGCATCACTTGTCCACAGCTCTGGGTGTCAAACTAGTTAAACAAAAATTGAGAAAGATGCATCCTCACATAGCTCTCCTAGTCAAAGTAGAATTAGAGAAACTCCTTGGTGCAGGATTCATAAGAGCTATTGCCTATGCTGAATGGATATCAAACATTGTACCAATTTCCAAACATGACAAATCCATTTGAGTTTGCACAGATTTTAGAGATGTCAATAGAGCATGCCCAAAGGATGACTTTCCACTTCCCAATATAGACATGATAGT
>MU223711.1:723623-744358 GCA_018584345.1 Thuja plicata | reverse complement strand
ATGACATGATGCATAAAAACATGGAAGATTATGTGGATGACACCTTGGCCAAGTCTCAGAAGAGAGATACACACTTAGACAATTTAGAAGTCATTCTAGATCGCATGGAACAATTTCAACTAAGGTTCAATCCTAAAAAGTGTTCATTTGGAGTCACCTCTGGAAAACTGTTTGGATTCATCATTTCAACAAGAGGAATAGAGGTAGACCCTGAAAAATTCCAAGCAATCATAGATATGCCATCTCCTAGACACATTAGTCAAATGAGGAGTCTTCAAGGACATCTTCAATCCATAAGGAGATTCATTTTACAGGTGGCAGATAGAGCTCAACCCTTCAACAAGAACTTAGACAAGGGATTCAAATGTGTTTGGAATGAGGATTGTTAAGAGAACATAGATCAAATCAAGAAATAATTGGCAAATCCTCCTATTTTAATGCCTCCTATCCCAGGGAAACCACTTATTCTATACATTTAAGTGACATAATCTTCCTTGGGGGCATTACTATCTCAACTTGATGAATATGGGAAAGAAAGAGAAATATACTACATTAGCCACCCTTGTTTCATATGAGGTTAACTACACCAGCATTGAGAAAGCTTTCCTTGCAGTTGTGTTTGCTTCCCAAAAGTTGTGACATTACATGCTTGCACACACTATACACCTCATGGAAAAAATAGATCCACTCAAGTATTTTCTAGGTAAGGTTGGCCTCACAAGTAGACTTGCTAAATGGATGATGATACTTTTAGAATTTGACATAGAGTACATTGAGCATAAAGAAATCAAATGACAAGCCATAGAAGATCAATTGGTTGATTTCCCATTGCAAGATACTGCACCTATTCAAGTTGACTTCCCAGATGGGCACCTCATGTGTATGACTGAAAGAACATGGAAGATGTTCTTTGATGGATCCTTTATGCAAAACGATTTAGGAGATGGTGTGTTGTTTGTTTCAAATCATGGGTACACGATTCCCAAGTCTTACAAGTTATTATTCCCATGTACAAATAACATTGTTGAGTACGAAGCTTTAACAAATGGACTTAAGATGGCCATAAAATGGAGAATCACAGAGTTACACATCTATGGGGATTCACAGTTGATAATCAACCAAGTTAATGATGAATATCAAACAAAAAATGAGAAACTGGTACCTTACAAGAAAATGGTTGATTCCTTGAAATGATACTTCACCTTTGTCAAATTTCAACAAATCCATAGAGAAGAAAACAAAGTAGCTAATTCTATGGCTATACTTGCTTCACTCCTTCAGTTAGAGCAACATGAATCCATATTTAAATTCCTAGTGGAAGAGCTACATCACCCTCTCTACGACTCCCAAGAAAGTCATGTCATTTGTACCCTTGTTAGTCATGAGTCATCCCGTTATGGTGCCATTTACTCATACCTTTGTGATGGTATTATACCTTAAACCTTCAACCAATTTGAACACAGAAACCTCACCTGAAATGCCTCTCATCATTCCGTTATCTCTGGTGATTTGTATAGGAGGGGTCTAGATGGAACACTTCTTAGATTCTTAGAAAAGGAAGAATTCAACCAAGCGTTAGTTGACATCCATGAGGGCATCTATGGGGGACATTCCAATGGTCTTGCCATGGCCCAAAGGTTGCATAGGGTGGGGTACTATTGGCCTATGATGCAGATTGACGCAGTAGCTTTTGCAAAGTCATGTGAAAAGTGTCAAAAACATGGTAACCTGATACATGCTCCAAGCAGGGAGCTCATTCCTTCTATATCTCGTTGGCCATTTCAGCACTAGGCCTTTGACCTTGTTGGGAAGATCCATCTCAACTAATCAAGTGGACACAAGTTTATTATCACTACTACTGATTACTTCACTAAATGGGTAGAAGCTGTCCCACTTTCTATTGCCTCAAGCAAGATAGTCTCTCTATTCATTCTGAACCATATCATCTATCGATATGGAGTGCCTTCTGAGATTATCACTAACAACGGAGACCAGTTCAAAAATAAGGACCTTAAACAACTCTGCAAGAAATTCAAGATTAAATAACATTGGTCCTCCATTTAATTCCCGCAAGGAAATGGTCAAGCAGAGGCATCAAACAAAACCATTCTTAAAATCTTGCATAGAACAATCTGTAAGAATTGTAGAGATTGACACTTACAGATAAATCTGACTTTGTGGGCCTATAGAATGAGTATTTGTACTCCTACTGAGGCTACTCCTTTTTGCCTTGCATATGGCACTGAAGTAGTGTTACCTTTGGAGGTTGAGATTCCTTCACTTCGAGTTTCTCTCAAAGGTCTAGTTACAAATGAAGACTACCACACCATGAGAATTCAAAAGTTAGAACTTCTAGATGAAAAATGTCAAGCATCATTTGACCATATGAGGGTTTATCAAAAGTGCATATCCAAAGCCTTCAACAAAAAGGTTCGCCCTATAGAATTCCAAGTGGGAGATCTTTTCCTACGTGAAAATCCTAAGAATCAATAACATAGAGATCAAAAAGGCAAATTTGAACCTAATTGTCTTGGACCTTACATCATTACAACAACTTTTTGGGTCAGGTGCTTACTATCTACAACAGAGGGAGAGAAGCTCCCTGATCCTATCAATGTCTTGCACCTGAAGAAGTTCTATCCATGATGCCCATTTTGTCTGGGGCATCCTTTGTACATACTTATTGATCCTGAAAAAATACCAAAAAATGATATATTGTCAAAAATTCTAAAAATCAGAAAATGACCTAAAAAATGATCATCTTAGTGAAAACCTAGCAATAGGCGCTTTGATGTATCTCTAAAAAAATTATATATTCCAAAAATACAAAAAAAATAATTCTAAAAATAAAAATAAAATAAAAAAGTGTCTTGGTGAAAACCTGGAAATAGGCGCCTTGGTAGTAAAAAATTGTAATAAAATCCAAGTGGTGAAAACTTGGAAACAGGTGCTACTTGAGGCCTTTGCACCCCTACTTCTTAGCGCATGTCCTCGACACTTATCCTTTCTCCATCATGCCTTGTCCTTGTTGCCTTGGTTTGGAATTGGTCTTTGTCTTTGTCTAGGGGGCATAACCGTGTTAGCTTTGGTCTCTTGGATGTGTTAGTCTTTAGGATGCCTCACAAATGGTGTTTTTCAACACCACCCCAGCTGTATTTTTCAATACAACCCCTGAAATTGAGTATTTTTCAATACTTATCGGTTTGGTCTTACCCAGTTTTGTCATGTGATCTTACCTGCTTGCAAACATTCAATTCTTATCCTCGGAACTCAGTATTAGTTAACACACTTAAATTTTTTAAACACAACACTAAATGCTTGAGCTATGTCATGATCTTTTTTTTGTGTGCTGAATGTTATTGATTTTTTTTGAGTGTCCTTGTCTAATAAGTCTCTCCGGGATGCATAGCTAGAGGACTTGGGGCATGAGGCATGTTTTTATTTGCTTTCTTCTTGTGGGTGTGGTCTTGAAACTCTTGAGTGTCTCTTGTTGTTCCCTTGAAACACTTAGGAGATTTGAGGCATCATCCTTGACTATTTTTGCACAACCGTTCTTCTAGTCATCCTAGCATCTATGCCTTGATGCGAGTGTGGTTTTGCTACATTAAATTGGGTAAGCTAGCATTGAAGCCATATTGACCTTTATGTCTTTGATTCTCATGTTAGAATCTTTCCACATTCCAATCTGATATCACTCACATTCATATCTTCATAGTTGCGCTTGTGACTAGTGATGATTGTGTGATTTTACGATGTCTGTTAATAATGGCCCTATGATGAAAATAAGTTCCTTAAAATTCTCTCATGAATGATGAACGCAAATTCCTATGTTACAGTTTCTCTATTGCGAGTACACCTTTGCATTTTCATGTAGCTTGCATTGTTAGACCTCATGTTAGTTTGCATTTTAGGCTGCATTATGAATTTGAGAGGGTTTCCTTCATCTTTCTTGTGGAATTTTAATCAATTGTGGTCATGTTTTATCTTCATTTCCTTATCTTCTTTCGTGATCTCAATCAAAATTTTCTATCTTAAACAGTTGATTGATTTTGGGGCGTTCTCTTTCTTAAGGCAAATTCTCTTTCTTCTCTCCATTTCTTTCCACCTCTTCCAAACTTCTATCTTCCATTCGCTTTCACCCCAGTTCTTTTCTTCTAATTCAACCTTAGGGCATAATCTTTCATCTTTCATCTTTCATCAAGAACCTTATATTTAGTTTGATTTGATCAAATTTATCAATTTTTTGTTTCTCCTCTATCTCATTTTGATTTTGATCACGAGGGGGTAGTACCTATCAAAATTCAATCCTTGATCCAACTTTATCAATCCTATCATTTGCTTCGCTTGGGGCAACCTTGCTTGAGATTCTTATCTTGGACATGCCAATTACCTATTTACAGGGGTGTTGACCTTGTCTTTTTCAAACAACTTATCTTTGTCCTGATGTGTTCTCGTTTGTCGATCACACGTCTGGGTTGTTTTATGATCCCAAATCGATCTCACACTTCAACTACATTCTTTGACTACATGTGTTCCCATAAAGATCACACATTAGTCAAAGAGAGGCAAATGTATGCACCCTAAAATGGTCGCCTAGACTATGGGCCCCCATTTTTTAATTTATCAAATGATAGATTCAATTTATCAAATTCCTGAATCAATGCTTTGCAACATTTTCAATTCAAATCAATTTCCTTGATCAAATCGTAATTAATTCAATCATTTCAATATTTCCTAAGGTTTGATCATTTCATCCATAATCTTATTTAATTAAAAGAAAACATCCCTTTTAATTAAATAAAATAATCTTATTTAATTAAAAGAAAATCTCTCTTTTAATTAAATAATCTTATCCTATTTAATTAAAATCTCTCTTTTAACTAAATAATCTTATCTTATTTAATTAAAAGAAAATCCATTAATTAAATAAAATAATCTTATTTAACTGAAATAAAATCCCCCTTTTAATTAAATAAATAAAATCCCCACTTAAAGCTCTCTTTTTGATGAAAAAAGGAAATAAATCAAATAAAAAATAAATAAAACTCCTTTTTCTCCTCACATATTTCTAAGTGGTGGGCTTTTCCCCTCTTACTTGCTTTTTAGGGATTTATCCCACATTGCTCTTGAGGATGCATTTCTCTCCACACTTTCCTTTATAAGGAGTCCTCTCCTTCTCATTTTGAGAGATATCAAGTTTTCATGTTATTGTTATGCTGCAGGTTTGGAGAGCAATTTTGGAGGAGAGTTTGAGCATTTGAGCTTGAACCATGCAACTTCTCTTCTTCTTGTCTTCTTCTCTCATGCATCCATGGAAATCCATTTAGAGTAGATTCATGTTAATTAATATTCATATTTCCTTTCAATAGATTAATCTTGCATATTTCCTTCATAGATTAGTTTGCATATTTCCTTTCATGCATCGTTATCATATAAAATAGTTTCCATTTTCATTTGCAATGCATATTTGATGATCATGGAGACTAGAATTCTTGCTCTTCCTCTTTGAATATCTCATTTCATGGTGTACTTGCATGGGCATAAACTAGGTCTAAACTGAGGGCCTTCATCACAAACCCTTGCACTCCATGAATAGGGAGCTATGAGTCACCATTTGAGACTTCATTTTTGAGCAATCTTGAATACAATGACTCATAGAAGTGTGTAAACATTTTAGCACACACTACGCAGCTATTTTAATGTCTTGGGGACAATATTTCTAATATGGCTTTTACTTTCTTTGGGTCTACTTCTATTCCTCTATGTGATACAATATATCCTAACAATTTTCTGGATTGGACTTCGAAGACACATTTCTTGGGATTAAGAAGAAGCTTGTACTTCTCCAATCTTTCAAATATTGTTGTGAGGATGGTAATATGTGATTTATGTGTCTTAGATTTACCTAGAAGGTCATCCACATAATCTTCTATAATAACATGTAGAAGTTCATGAAATATTGTGGTCGTTGCTCGCTAATAGGTTGCTCCTGCATTTTAAGGCCAAAGGGCATGACATGATAATAGAATATACCCCAAGAAGTTGTAAATGCAATTTTTTGTTAATCTTCTGGTGCTATTTTGATCTGATTATACTCAGAGAATCCATCCATGAGAGACAACATCTCATGTCCAACAATCAAATCCACTATGATATCAATGTTTGGTAGTGGAAAATCATCCTTAGGACATGCTAAGGTCAAGTCTCTGAAGTCTATACAAATGGGGATGCCTTCGGCAGGCTTACCTACCAGTACAATATTAGAGACCCATTCAGGATAATCAATAGGTTTGATGATCTCTACATCAAGCATTTTTTGGAGTTTGACCTTGACTAACAAAGAAACATGTGGATGCATCTTGTGTAACTTTTCATTAATAGGTTTAGCCTTTGGATCAACAACAAAATGATGTATGACTAAATTTGTATCCATTCTAGACATATATTTGTAGGTCCAAGCAAAATTGATTTGTGTTTTCTTGAGAAATTTAGTCATATCCTTTCTTTATTGATCATTGAGTGATGTTGCAATATATGTGACCTTTGGATTTTCTTTTGTACCGAGATTGACTGATATTGTATCTTCTATCAGGATGGAGGAATTTTTTGGCTCCAAAGATATAAATGGAAGGTCAAATTCTCCCTCCTCTAGCACCTCAGAGAGGTTTTCACTAGAGGACACATCCTTTATTTTATTTTTTTCTTTATCTGAAGGTGCCTGCGAGAGGTTTTCACCAAGGGATGTCTTAACATTTTTTTCTTTTTCATTTTTGTGACTAAGAGTGTTGACCTGGCTACTGAAGTAGGCTTGTTCGTCATAGTGAATTTGATGTTAATAGTCTCAGAGATTCTTAAGTATAAAGAGTGCTGACACTACCTCATATGAATCACATATATCCAAGGAGGGTAGTGAATCTTGTTGATCCCAATCAATTAGCTCAGGGTTTTTGAGGGGAAGATTAGGGGATGAAAGTCCAGCTTCTATAATGGCGAGGGCACAGGTATAATCATCAAGGTCATTTTTAATGTATTGGAAAGGTACTTCAAATAATTCTTCTTAAGTGTCTAAATCAGATTCAACCAAACAATAATCCTTATTGAAGTTCATCTTAGTTTCTAAGGATCCCAATCCTTTTCCATGTGGATAACCTTTTGCTTCAATGAGGGTCCTCCTTCCTCTTTCATTTTCTCCAAGACCAGTACCATGGTATGCCATACTTTAAATAATGGGAGTGGCTTTTACATACTTTTATTTTGGGAAGGTTACTAGTTTCTCATCTTCTTCCTTGTGAAGCCACTCTAGGACATTAGATTCCATGTATTCATCCGCTAAAGATTCCCAATGTTCAAAAGTAGTCTTTTTTCATTTCATGATGTCTTTCTCTCCCAAGGGAATTAAATTGTGAAGGTTTTCCGTAAGAATTTTGGGACAAGGGGAGTTGTCCAATGCACATAGCACTTTCAAACTTTTATCCCCCCATGCCTTGATCTGTGAACGTTATTTTCTTTTCTGACTCAGGAATCTTCTCTTCAATGACTTTCTCCTTTCCTTTAGATTTGTCTGAGGGGATTTCATATGTCTCTTCAGTACCTTTAGAGAAAGTTTGTTGAATTACATGCGGGGTGGGATTCTACTTTTTAATAGGTTGAACATATTCATTCAAAGGACAATAATTAGATTGTTTACCTTCCAATTTTTTCCAATATTGAAAGGGTTATGGATCTCCAGGATTAGTTATTTCTCTGCCATGATGTGGGAAAATTAAGCATTGATGATATGTAGAAGGTAGACCTTTGATAGCATGTATCCATGGTTGTCCTAATAATATGTTGTATAGAAAATCAAGGTCAAGCACATGACAAACTGTTTCATTTAGAGCCAGGCCCACTTGCAGAGGGAGTGTTATCAAACCTGTACTCTCCCTTTCTCTATCATCATAGGCTTTTATTGTGATTCTTTTATTTACATCAAGAAGGTCTTCAGAAAGGCCAATGTTTCAGATTATTTTAATATACATAAATTAAGATCAAATCCACCATCTATAAGGACTTGCTTTATCTTAGTAGAGTAAATTTTGGCTTCAATATGGAGTGATTTATTATGATGGAGATCCAAGCCACAACAATCTTTGTCAGTAAAGACCAAATGCTCTCGTGGGGCTAAATCTCCAATCATAGCTTGGAACTCGGAAGCATTAATGTTTTTAGGGACATGTGACTCATTAAGGGAATTTTCAAGAACTTCTTTATATATGAGAGATGTACAAAGAAGCTCGAGGATAGATATATTTTATCATATACTTGACATTTTTGGGTCCTTGGCAAATAGGCATTATTCTATAATCTAAAGTAGAAATGATAAAATAACTTCAAGAACAAACCAAAAGACAAGAAAAATCATATTATTACTAGATTATTATTGCTAGATTAATATGTATTGAGAGGGGAGGGGTGAATGAACATTGGGGTGAATATATCTATCCAAAGGACCCATGCCTATTTTCCAAGGACCCAAAGAGGTCAAGGAATAATCTAGCAATAATAGCATATGCCTATTTTCTCATTGTTACTTTAGATTATTACATATTATTGTTCTACACTAGATTATATACACTTTTAAAAAAAGTTTGCATTTTTGATTATTTTGATGCAAGTTATGCCGACACATGAATAGGTACCATATTTTCAGGTGTGGTGACTTCAAAAAATCACAAATACAAAAATACTCAACATAAAATTACAAAAAAATACACAACTTCTAGATCTCACTCTTACCTATCATCCTACCAATGGGTTTTTCAAAATACTAAAATAACTATATATTTTGTGAAGCACGCATAAAAAACTATGTTATATTTTTCTGAAAAAATTAGGAATTTTTTTTCATGCGCGAGAGGTTTGACCCTCTTAATATTATCCATTTTAAAAAAACTTTAGTAGTTTAGAAACTAGATTCAGAGTACTACAATTATTATTCTTTGCACAACTCCTAGTTTTGAGTGCATGAGCCTCAAACCTCTATGTGAAGTTTAGGTTTCCATGATTTAAGGAAAAAAGTGGCCACTTATACCCCCATTTTTTTTGCCATCTTTGTGCACTTACCCATAATTCAAGGTTGAATCAAGATCAATACAAAAATCTCTCTATGTACGTGAAAAAGTATCAATGTATATGTGTTATGATCACTAGAAAAATAAGTTATGTTTGTATACATACTTATTACTAGAAACATCAAAAAGGATGTTATACATAATCAAATTTACACCAATATGAAAAAATTATGTACAATACATCAAGATCCTCAAAGGGAATGAGTGTTTGAGCTTGGTCGTCTTGTAGGTTTAGAATTAGAGAGGTGGTTTTTGGATTGATGTAGAATGAGATCAAGAAGATGATGTGCTCTATGCACAACATAACCTTATCATAGCTTCTATGGTCTCCCTCTATGTGGTTATATCCTTTGTTTGGACAACTAGCTCATTTACAAAGTTTCCTCTCATTGCGTTGCCATCACCAAGTCATCCATGAGTTGGCACAATCATGAATAATCAAGATCACCAGTGGTGTCACTCAATATAGTCTTGACCTGTGCCTTGAGATCTTGGACATGTCCCTTGGAAGGGCATCACATGCCTACCTAGTACTCTCTACCCATGTCATGTCCCTCTCTCACTTAGTGAGAATAATTTAAAGCTCAAATCACCCTAGTCTCTTTGGGCTGTCGTAGTGCTTAGTCATGTCTCTCTACACTAGCTTGACACAGGTCTCCTTATCAGTCATGTTGAGCCATGCCACTATCTCAAAAAACTAGATGTGCCTCACAACTATTCATCATGGGTAGTAGGCATCTAGGAATAGGCCTCGTGTCTAAAATGCTAGGACTATAATGCCCATAAAGTACAAGATTAATGGACATTGCACAACCTATTTATCCTACTTCAAACTTATCTATTCTGCAATATTTATTGGTTTAATCTGTATAGTATGTTATTGTTAAAAAAATTACAAAATAGATAAGTTTGGAGTAGGATAAATAGGTTTTGTAATGTCCATTAAGCATGTACTTTTTGGGCATTTAAGGGACGATCTATGCTAGTGACAAGTTGATGAAGCCAAACCACTGCCATGCAAAAACATAAAATAAATTCGTATCATTATTTGCATCATATAAACATATATGTGCATATAGGTGAAAAACTTCTATATCTTAATCAAAATAAGACTTATACCTAGATTCTCAGCTAGCCATTCCATAGGGATGACCTTGAGCCACTCAAGGCCTTTGATGCCTTCGATGTTTCTATTGGGGAATTTTTAATATAAGGATCCTTTGGTTATAGGCCTATTGGAGGCTTGATGGTGTGTGGTTTTGGGGGTTTGACTACTGAAATGACTAGTACAAGGTAGCCTCCTCTGTTGGTAAGGTCATCTCTCTACCTTTACTTCCTCCTCTCTAGCATCTGTCTCTTGGTGGACAACCTGCTAATACTTCTCTCCATTTTAATACTAAACACAACATAACTCCTAGAAGCATATGGTGGAAAGATAGGTTTTCAACTACCACTTTTCACCTATTATTGAATCCATCTGTGAAATTGTTGTCATTAGTGTCTAGCTGGGGAGGAAGGTCATCGACATCATTTCCATTGTCACTGTGATTTATCTATGGTTTATTATGCAGTCTAGAAGGCTCCTTTAAGAAAAATGTTGATAAAAATAATGATTGACTTGACTAAACTAGTGTATACAATGCTACTAATATTAGAGAACACAAATATAAGTAGGTTGACCAATAAGGAATCAATCACACCGTATGCAGGGAATTCATTTCCTGTTATTTGTCCATCTCACCATAACTTTATATAAACACTAGATCACATAACCAATCTATATCCCATCTATAATTTGCCTCTAAAATAGTAGATCTCTAAATCTCCTCTCCTAACGTGCCCAACACACCAATGTGTAAGCATGTCATTATTTCCCTTTCACACATATCTAAGGGGGAACCACTCAAGTTTGGTGCATGTAGTATGCTCTAGTGTCCACACCTATGGTATCTTACAAATGGTGAGCCTTTGGAACTTATGGTGGACATAAAGAAAACTATAAGTGTAGACATTCCCTTGCTCCTCCACCTAGCTGATGTAACAAATATGAACTACATGCAGGTGGGAGCCTCATCAGTCTATTCCCACTCTAAGTGTTATAATAATGGACCATGATGCATTTTATTAGGGGGATTGTGACCCTCTTCTTCTATAGCCATCATAGAGCGATGTGTCCTCTATTAATGAAGGATATCACCTAATCAATGCAATATTGCTATCTCTCTTGGACATCTTGTGCCAATAATGACTCATCGAATGTGAATCTCTTCCTGGATGGGAAGGTGAAAGATGTGATAAATTCCAATCAAAGTAACATCATCTCCCTTATCAAGATGTGGAAGAACATTTTGTCATAATTCTATCTATGAGATCCATCAAAATTAATTGATGGAATCACATCTCTGACAACTTGTAGGCCCACCGAAGGTCTACATGGCATAAGCATGATCTATCACCTAGTGTCACTTATCCTATGCAACTTTATAGGATATTCAACAAGTGTCCGCCAATGTGCTCCCATAGCTTGCAAAAAAATAATTATGTCATGCTCAAACATTCTACTTTTACTATGACTATGTCTACTCTAAGCATATTCTACTTAAAATTTTAGTTTTTTGACACTTGTTCTAAGGGATTTGGCCCTTTGGATGCTAGTGCATCTTTAGGATTTCAACACATTCTTAGGATTCCAATTCAAACTTAGGATGCTAGTGCCTCTTCTAGACGCCAACACAAAATTCATCCCACAATGAATGCATGTATCCTGGAAAAATGTATTGCTCTATTTGTTCTTGCTAAAGTCATATGTATTAGATGAAGTGAAAATACAATATTTTTTATCTACCTCATCTAGTGGTTCCTCCATTTCCATGGTAGTGTGAAACTCCTTGATTCAAGATGGAAGAAATTCTCATCGATGAGGCATTTTTGTTAGATCTCTATTTAAATGAGTACAAAATCCCTCATGATAGATAGTGTGAATTTCCCCTCCAAGACCCACTCCTCGAGTATACAGCCTAAATTTTGGAGATGTTTGTGTTGGTTCTAGCTCATCTTCCTCCCTATTTTTACCCTCTTGGCAGGAGGCAAAAATGTGAGGGGGCATTTAATCACACTTTTTTAGCCTCTTCTTTTTGACTCATTGACCCCTTAAGGATTCTTCTCACCAAAGTAGCTACTTTTGTGTAATTGGCACTAACACATTTTTTATTTTTTAGTACCTATATTTTCATGTTAGATGGTGTCTAGGTATTTACTAAGCGCTAGGGGAATTGCCCATATTTACCTAGTTGACCTTTGCAACCTCTATAATATCAACTCACTTTTTTGTATCCAAATTTTTATATATTTCTAGGTACTTTAGTGTAGTTGATCCTTCTAGATGATCAACTCACTAAAGCAGGGGCAAAATGAAGTGTTGAAAATTGAATTGTGTGCCAATTTCACACTTATGCATTATGCCTAGTTCATTTTTGGAAAAAAATCATGGTTGGGATATACCCATTCTGACTTCATAGATATAAAGATGAAGCATATTTGGGATTAAGTGGGTTGGACAACAACGTGACACATAGACGTCTAAATCATGCATAAATGTCCTGAAAGATTCCAAGATTTAAAGAAGCATATTCCACAATAAGATATTTTTGATGCATGTCCCATCATACAAGGGAACCCATAATGACTATTTATACCCATTCCAACCAACAAAACTCTCATTCTTTCTCATTTGATCATTTTGGTAATTCTCTATCTCTCTCTTCAAAGTTGCAGTGAAGCTTTGCTAAAATCTATCTTGCTCTTGAATCTCATAATAGAAACCAAGAGTCCTCTCATCTATCTACCATGTCTGGTTTTCTCAAGAGAGGATCCACAACTACTGGTAATACTATCTTATGATATTTTCTTTGATCTTATTATTCTTGTCTATTGGTCTCATTTATCTATAAGTTGTCTATTATATCTCCTCTAGTGTCTTTTTATTTATCAAAATAGTGGTTTTCCTCCATTGGAGGGATTGTTTCTATTACACATATTTTATTTGATCACATCTGGCTATTTGTGGAGGTAGAAATAAACTAAGGAAAACCACTATATAGCCCCAACATTTTTCCTATCTCTATCCGTGCAACTGATGAACATGTCTAGGAAGCAAAGTATTGCATTCTGGTAGATTTCTAGCATTTGTTTTGTGTTTTTTTTTTCTCTATAGACAATAGTGTGGGGCATAGATGTCCACATGGTGTGTTGGCATCCAAGGCTGAGACTTCCTCCTTCTAGTAATTTAATCTTTTCATTTTAGGCTTCATGTTTATGTAATCTAAAGATTTTTAGCATTATGTATTTTTAAGTTATCAAGCATATTTAGTTTACATTCATAATGTATCATAGCCAAAATTTCCTTTCAACTATTGTCTTTCCTATCTCACTAGAATGTTGGTTTATTGTGTTAGCTAAGGTCTTTCGTTCCTTGATACCTTAATGTCTTGAGGGTAGAAAATGCCCTCCTCCACACCTATAATTTTCAAAGAGTAACAAAAAAAATAGTGCAATTGTTAACATTTTATCAACAATTATAAAAACTCTCTAAGTGTTTTTACTATTGTAGGTCGTTTTTACTATTTTAGGTCAGAAAAGATTGCTTTGGTAACACTTTATTTATAAACATGAAGTATATTCCTCATTCTACCACACAATTAAGTGGATTCCAATAAGAAGAAGTCAACCAACTACCTAAGATGCGTTCTAACCATTCGTAATAGATTTAAAATCAACATATACATGGAAAACTCAAGGAAAACTTTGGTGCTAGCCAAATACATGGAAAAATCAAGGAAAACTTTGGTGCTAGCCAAATATATGAAAATAAAAAATTATACAACAATACACATAAGTGAAACACAATTTTAATATGGAGGAATACTCAAACAATAAAAAAATATTAAGAGCGAACACTTTCTCCTCATGTGACAAATCATAATTATTATAAGTGCTTAACTTTCCCTTTTGGGATTTACAATGTTCTAGAAAACCACTTTCAAATACTTAACATACTTGCCAATAATATAAAATATAGTTGAAGGACTATAATAATATCTTATGCAATAACATGATGGACTAAAAAATATTGCGTGAAAGATAGATACACTTTAATCACCCACTCTATTGAATGATGAGATCCCAAAAACTTTATTCAAGAGCCAATGTTAACCTATTTATGAAGCTTTCTTAGTTATTTATAGTGTCAACATGGCTACAATCATACCATAGTTTGGTTTTAGATCTTCTACTATGCTTGCAACAACTCACAAAAGCTCTATGATGGACCAATTTCCATTTCTTTAGTCTCCTTAATACATAACGATGGAAGTCACTTGTCAACATGAAATATCAAATTCCAAAATGCTTCAACTATTGCTCATTATTTTTTTATTAGGATAAGTACACTAGTTATGCTAAAAATAGTTCATTACTTTTATTAAATTTACTAAAGAAAATGTACACTAGATATTATTTTTGGAGTTTGTCTTGACGAACAAGTGTTCATTTTATGAATAAAGCTATTAAATAACTAAATTTGGGTCTTTGAGTAATTTTGTAGTTTGTAATTTTTAACAAAGATTAGAGATGTCTCATTTCATCCTTAATTAATCTCAATCAATTTAAATATTTCTTAAATATATAATAATTTTATGATCAAATCTATCTTTTAATTTTTTTACGAACTCTCTAATGAGCAAGAATATTTTAACTCCTTTGGTCCAACTACTCGAGTCCATTTTTTTTGAATAATTCACAAACACATATAAGTTAGTCCTTCTACATTTTTTAGGTTCTAGTATTGTAATTTTGAAAGGAAGAAAAAATCTCATATTAAAAATTAATTGTACTCTAATTATTTAAATTATTTCAAAATTTAATTCAAATTTTGAGTAATCATAATTTACATAAACGCCAGTTGAAAAATATGGGAGCAAAGGAGAAGCCCAAATATGGGCTCCGCAGATCACAGACCCAATTTATTCAATATATAGAAGGATACATATTAA
Source organism: Thuja plicata (assembly GCA_018584345.1). Taxonomy (NCBI): domain Eukaryota; kingdom Viridiplantae; phylum Streptophyta; class Pinopsida; order Cupressales; family Cupressaceae; genus Thuja; species Thuja plicata. The sequence continues at coordinate 729,198 of MU223711.1, read as the reverse complement.
ATGTTACAAAGACTGTGGATAGGAGTGAGCTGCATCATTAATTGTGGCCAATGGAGTGGATGGCTGAGAATGACACTGAGGTAGCTGCAGTCAACTTGTGCGACTACACGTGTTTCACATTTTTGGTATGTGTCGACCAGGCTTTGCCTTATTAGGGATAATTAATTTACTCTATTTAACATCCCAAAGGTTTGACAAGATTTAAAGTACATATGATCAAGCCAACCTCTCCATCTATCAAGACTCTTTTAACCCTATGCTTGTGGATGAGTACTTCAATATGCAAGGGTAAGTTTTGTGGGTGGTTCAAGGACATACCATCTTGCTCAAAAAAAGATAAACAATTTGGTGCAATAAGGTGACCAACCATGGTTTGGAATTTATCTACATCCAAGTCATTAGGGATTGTTGTATCAACCAAGGCCTTTTCCAACATTTCCTTATGAGAAGATGATATTTTCAACAATTCTAAGATGGAGATTTGAGTAGGATTTTTTAGGAGTTGATCCACTAAATTTTATTGTTGTAATGGAGATGATGAAAAATTAATCATGGTTGTCTTGTTGGATGTTCCTAGTAGGGTGATTTTGGATGCTTTCCCCCTGGTAACCACATTGGCAAATTCTTTCTCTTGTTTATCTTTGATCACTATGGAATTGATGGTATTGTCAAAACCAAATAAAGCATTAATGATATTGTCATAGGTGTGAGAAAAATACCTTGTTTCCTTATTTTTTTTTTACATTTGAAGATTTGCCTTTCTCATGATTCAAGAAAACAATCTTGAAGGTCGTGTGATCTTCGTTGTTCTTAGGTCCATCTACTTCAATAGTTCTATTATCGATGAGCTCTTGGACAACATGATTTAATCGAGCGTACAATCATTAGTCTTATGTCCTTTGTTTTTATGATACTCACAATGATGTGAGTCATTCCACCATTAGGATTTAACTTGGGGTCCATATCCTCTTGACTCGGGTAGAGTTATAATCTTGTTTGCAAGGAGTATTTTTAGAGCTACCTCAAGGGGTTCTCCCAATAGAGTAAATTTCCTTCTTGGTGAAGTCAACTGGGACACATTGAATTATAGTTTTGGTCGATTGTTATCTTGGTTGTTTTTGTTGTTGAAAGAGGTATTGTTTGGTGGATTGATGTTTTTTTGATTGTTATAACCACTAGAAAGATAGAATGGTTTAGTATTAATGTTGTTTGTGTCTACCACTCTATCATTTACTAGTTTTTTGTAATTATTTTTGAACAAAAACTAAGGTTTTTCATTATTATTATTGGTTGAGGGGTTGTTGTTGTAAGTGTTGGTATTGTTCAAAAATCCATTGTTATCCTTGTATAGCTTGAGTTCACCCTTCTTTACCGAAGCATATTCTATTTTGATACTATTTTAAATCATTTTGTCCAAGGATGGGGGACATTGTACTTGTAACCAAAAGTTCATTTGATTGTTCAAATTGTTAATGAAGATGTCCATCTCATTTTCTAGCACACTCTTGGGTACTTGGAAAGATTCTTCTCCAACATTGTAGGAAAGTTAAAAATGATTCCCCATTTCTTTGTTTGATATTTCACAAATCTAACATGGTCACTTCATGTTCAATGTTATAGGAGTATTTAGTAACAAAATTAGAGACCAATTCTTCAAATGTGTTAATTTTGAGTGGCAATTTAGAAAACCGCTCCATGGCTTGTCCACATAAGCTCCTAGGAAATAGTCTCATTAGATATGTTTTTTCATGGAGGAATTCCATGCTCAATGTGCAAAATTCTTTAATGTGGTCTTGAGGGTCGGTTGTGCCCATGTACTTGTCATATTTTGGAAATACCAAATTGGGTGAGAAAGGTATCACGACCAAACTGTTGTCAAAGGGAGATGATATTATTTTTAATATAAGGGCTGAACTTTACTAGTTGTGCCAAAATTATGAAGTGTGACATGTTTGCAGACTACATAATATGATATCCTCAGAAGTTCAATATATTTGGCATAAGAAGTAAGCCATTTGAGGAAAACATCTATCTTTAGAGAACTTTGAAATCATAAACATCTATCTTGAGAGAACTCTGATTTCAAACTTGGTGAAATCCCAAAATGATTTTAATGAAGATGATCCATCTACTATGGGAGATGAAACCTCCAAATCTAGTTGGTCTGAAGGTTACTATTGAACACCACAACTACAATTCCTATTCAAAAATTATGTTCCAAGTGGAAGTTTGTATAGTAAATTACATGAGAAGTTCTTTCTAAGTGTCTCTCTAGACTGGAGATTATCATAATTTCAACAACACTTGATTGGAGGTTTTGGTTTTATATTATATTTTTATAGATCTCGGTCTTGACTTTAGTTTGTTTCTTTTTTCTATCCATTTATGATCTTGCTTTGCATTTCATTTTTAGTTCAACAAGGTCAAAGTTTGTAAGTCTTTTTCCATGTCATGGTATCCCTAAGGGAAATTATAATTTATGTTTGAGCTTGGGTTTGAAGTTTTGGGCACACTGCACATGCTATCTTTATATACACTTTGATAGTAACATAGTAGTGACCATATATGTTTCACTATTTGGAGCAGTAAAAGAGTTGCATGACGTTAAAGGAAATCAAAGGTATTCTAATTTCAACTATAAAGGAATGCACTAAGTAGTCAGATCCAATGATCAAAAGACCCTATGATTACAAGGGTGCCAAAGCCTGCCCTATCTTGTAGTGGTACTCGCCACTTTGTGTTGACTAGACAAATAGTTGGGAAATAGGTATATAAACATTGGGGTACATTAAAGAAAGGGGTACCCAGGCACCATGATCTAGTCCTCTCTTTGCATCCTCTTCAACACTCTTGAATCATGAATTACCCAACAAATCTTTCACTCTTATTTCTAGATCAAGAGCTCCAGGGGAATTGTATTGAATCTACCAAATGTAGACAATATAACTTCATGAAGACCCATAAGACAAATTTTCTCTTAGCTGAAATACTTGTGTAAAATGAAAACAACTCAAGTAAAGAAGACATATTTCCATTCTTTTCATAGAAAAATTAATCTCTATATTTTTTCTAAAAGTTGTCTGCTTTCATTCTTGGAAATTTTAGAACTTCACTAATTAGAAAACCAATCTACATCAATCTCATCAAGGTGATGGACAAGTGGGAACATAAAGTAACACATGCAACTTTTGAGTGACTTGGATAGAATATCATTAATAAAATTTAAGTATATCAAGGGTCCAGATCAAATTAGTAAAATTGATCCTCCATTGCTAGATCAAGATTATATCTGACTTGAGGCAATTCTAGAAGCCACAAACCGGTTTAAAAACCCATGGAATTAAGATGAATACAAAACAAGAACAAAAAAATTCCAAACGTGTAGATTAAAAATCTATTTTCATGATGTCACTTTTAGATTTCAATCACAAATAAGTTCCATGATACTATGCTCCTTTATGCCCCCATGTTTTTTAACACGCTGGAGAAAATAGATCTAGGACATATAGACCAAGTAATTTGAGCATTGAACAAGGGAAAAGTAACTTACTCATGCAAATACTCATGATATGAATACTTTAGTAAATTGGGAAACCTTTAAAAGGATTTGGAATGTACAATTTCATTTCAAAACTAAAATTAGTTGTATTGATTGGATGGTGAAAGAAAACTATTGGGAAATTATTAGATTCTCTAATTGCCAAACTACAAAGTTAGATGCAAGGAAAAGCCTAAATCAAGTCTGAGCATTTGGCCTTTGACAAAAAATCCCAAATCAATGGAGGTGAAAAAAGGGAGTTACCCTTATATTTCTTGAGGGAAGTCATTGCAATAGACATACCAAATTGTGTTATTTCTTCTCATAGTATTGATAGTGGGAAAGGAAGTATCCTAGTGAGCAAAGATGAGCAATATAGCTTTAGGATTGTGTTATAAAAATTTGTCCCAGTTCAGTAGAAAAGGCCTTGCAGGAATCTCGTTTATCACTAATGTGCACTTATGATTCGTGAAGGTGCACTTGGAGATGCAGACGATATATTTGCATTACATTTAACACTTGAAATATCAACAGGGACTATATCTTCAAGCCCAGGACCCGTTTTGGCTGGTTCATGTATTTTTGAAGCTATTATAATATGAAGAGGTGGTCATGCTACTCTGCCACATAGGACTGCAAATCCTATTTTAGTTGCATCACTTATAATTTTTAGTTTACAACAGATTATTTCTAGAGAGACGGATCCCCTTGAAAGTCAAGTGTGTGCACCTTTCTACTTTTCTATGGTGACATTTCAAGCTTTTTTATATTTTAAAATTAGTATGCCACAAAAGTTTGCAATTCACATAGAAGTTTAATGAGAAAGTTTCTCCTTTAAAAGTTTGTCCATATATATATTTATACTTATAGAAGAATATACTTAAGAAATACAACAAGATTGTCCCAAAATGATGTCTATTAGATTCAATACTTTTGATAAGAGAGTTAATAAAAATAGGAATGACAACTTTAGACTTCAATAGTTGTTTGTGCATTAGATTGGGTGACATTTTTTCATTGAAGTTTTGATCACAGTCTATCATTCATTACTGATGGAGGTTTTTTTGTCTCTTTACGATCTTTATCATCATCTTCATGATAGATCATGAAATTTGATCCAAAATATTGATAAAAAAAATCTCCCACACAATCTTATCTAAAAGAAATTGCAATATTCATTTTGGATGGTGAGAACTTGATATCATTAAGCTTTAGACTTTCCTTCCCATTTGTTGCAACATTTCCAGAACCATCTTCTCCAAGATGATGAATGTTAAAGTTTTTCCTTGTTTCAATGTAGGTATTGTCAGTGACTTTTGTTGAAGCTAGAAAGGGGTACAACATAATTCCAAACAAGGTGCAGTTTAAAGGCACATTGAGAAGTCTCAGCTCTCAAGGACTTGCTCAACTAAGGAAAAGAATCAAATAGGTAATTTTTTAAAGGCATTTTGAAGATTGTAAAATAAGTGTGCAAGATCTTAGTAGAGTAGGTGGTAACATGATCAAAGTCCAAAATGGGTACTTCTATCATTAATTTGGAAGATCTGGACAAAATTTTGCATCTATCTTCAATATGCTACTAATGAATTAAGTATATGCTACAGGTTGTTCTTAATCATAAACTTTATAAAAGAAGAACTTATAACAACACTTAAATGTAATATAGTTTTTCCCGTACAAAGCATGTGACCTATATATAGTGTTTGTTTCAATATGTTGACATCACAAAAGAAAGAGTCAATAACCATTAAATTGTAAAGAGGTAGCATAACTGACGGCTGCAGTCTTAGAAACTTGTACAACAGAGAAAATTCTTTACAAAGATTTACAACAATAGGAGCACATATTCCAATTACAAACTTTTGATTGTTGATGAGACAATTTATTGTCTCTATTTTATCTTAATCTTGATACTTTGTTTTAAACATTACCAAGACATTTGTGGACCTATAACTACTTGAACTTGTGTTAAAGTATAGTTAGAACCATCAAGCCTATGGGTAGATAGTTATGTCATGTTATATATATATATATATA
>MU223711.1:702888-723573 GCA_018584345.1 Thuja plicata | reverse complement strand
ATATATATATATATTGCAGTACTTCATATAGCTATCAGAATGTGTGTTCTAATATTTGGATTGATTTGACTAAGTTTACTTGTATACATTTCTGCATGCTAACTAACCTGCCAGGAAGAAGGAGCAGCTTGAGAGTGGTCGAAATCATTGAAGAAGAAATGTTGAAGTCTATTTGCGATGGGGAAGTCATCATGGCATCGAAAGACATAGCTGCTACATTGGAGGAGCCACTATTCCAGAGAATATAGGAGTATAACTCTGCTATATTTCCTCAACACTCATTATCCTATTGAATCATTCATCCATACTTTATTTCATATGTAGTGGGTTGTTACGTTCCCTTTTTCTTCTATGGCGAGATTTAAGTTAGAAATTATCTTTTTCTTTTGAATAAGTGTCAATCCTCTATTTATAGGGATTTGATTGTTAGTTTGTAAGTTCATAGTTTTTGGAAATATATTGTTGCATCTTGCACAACAAGTTACTTTTCTAGTTTTGTGCATTGTTCCTATGTAATCAATTTTTGAAATATAATGAAGTGATTTTGGTTTACCTTTTGTGTTGGTAGTTAGTAGAAGCCAACCAAGGGGGCCCACTTAAGAGGTGGATTCAATTTGATTGGAGTAGAGTAGATTTATTTTCAGCATTTACATCATTTCGAATATGAGTTTACTGTATTTCTTCCTGCAACATCATACTTCATGAATGTTCCTGCAACGCCTGCAAGGATAGTTATAGTGGATGATATGAGTTGATAGAATAGATTTAAGTTAAGTTTGTAGTTCTCAGCATTAATTCCATTAATTAGTCGAGAGTGTTTCTTTCCTACAACAATAGAATAGGTTCCTTTCATGCATTTTTACTTCCTACAACATAGGTAGTATGACTCTCTGAGAAACTTAGTGTATATATTGTACTGTACCATTTCAAGTATACATCCCTGGGTTGAAAATTTAAATGCACCTCATGGTGGGAAAAGTAATCCTTAGTTTAAATAAACTATTCCTAGGAAAGGCTTTGGCATGATTACTAGTACCTATTGTGAGGCGATTCATTTTTGGTGCCATTGCCGGGGAGGGTGTCAAGCTGAGAATCCTATTGAGTTATTTTAGATAGTTTCCTACCTTCTAGATAGTACTTTATGGTCCTAAACTTACTTCACAAGTGTGAAGAATTTACTTGCATGCATCGAAGAGGAAGAAGACGAGATGATATGATAGATTTCTTCTAGGAGAGTCTGCAAATCTGAACAAAGAAGTTGAAGAAGTTGAGTTACCTTTTGTTGATGCAAGTCCCAAATTTGCTGCAGCATCTTCCTCTGAAGTAGAGCCTTTTGATACAGTTGGCATTGGACCTTTTGCTGAAATTTTGGCCAACTTTCTTGATAATTCTGCCCCAAGTGCACTTGTTGTTCATCATCTTGTAGCTAATGTTCCTTTCCAAAAACAACTACATTTCCAAATACCTACAATAATGGCACAACCTACCTTTCCATTCCCTCTTCCAAGCCTTATCAACAATGCTAATCTTAAAAACATACCCATTGCTGCACTTCCAAAGTTCTATGGCCTGGTAACCAAAGATCCAGACACCTTTTTGTTTGAGTTTGACATCCTTTGTCGTAGCTTTGACTATAACACTGATGGACACAAGCTTAATTTTTTTACAACAATATTGAAGGATTCTACCCTACGATGGTTTATGGACTTAGGAACTAATGCAAAAACTAGCTGTGATGAGATGCAGACTTTGTTTCTACAGAAATATAAAGAATATTGCAAGGGGTGCGACCCAAGAGGAGATGACATTTTTTAAATGTCACAAAAGGAGGATGAAACTCTGGAGGATTATGTTTCATGATTCTTGTACAACATGTAGAAGAATCCCCAACATATGTTGGAGGAGGATTCATAGAAACTCATCTTCTTAAGGGGAGTAAATGATAGTTGTTTGGAAGCACTGGACTTCACTGCTGGCGGGGACATATCCCAATCTTCCTGAGATTACCTCAAGAAAATATTCCTCAACTATTCATGATCAACTATAAAGAAGGGCAGAGGATTTCAGTCTACAGTCACAAAGGGGATAATCTCAGGCATTTCCAAGCTAGAAATATCTAACCTGCTGTCAGATGCTGAATCTCAGTTAGCTGAGTATTATCCTCACTGCCACAAACAAAAGAAAGACCATGGATGCAAGTTGGTGGTGAACTTGGAGAATCAACACTTGCTTATTGAGTACATGATGATAGAAGGATATGATGAGAAAGTGTTTTTTGTTGCTCAACGTCGACCATGGGCTTCAAGACGAGGTATGCCTCAAGATCCTTTGCAATTTTCAAATCCTTATAATAGTCAATGGAAAAACTAAAATTATCAGAATCCTTCTCAGTACTCCCAACCTATTTGGAATAACCAATGGCCTAAACCAACAGAATAACCAGTGGCCTAACCAATAGAATAACCAATGGCCTAAATAATAGAATAACCAATGGCCTAACCAACAGAATAACCAGTGGTCTCAGCCTCAAAATCAGTGGCAACCACCATAGAGAAATTGGCAAAAAAATAACTAATGGAGAGGGCCTCCACAGTGGCCTAACCAAAATCATGGTTATCCATAATTACCACCTCCAGTACCTCAGCCTGCAATAATGCCACCTCCTACAACCACAAGTCCTAATCCAAAGCCGACCCAATTACCTTCTCAGCCACAACCTAATCCTAACAAAAAGCAACAACAACAACCTATGTATACTACTGATGCTCAACAGTACCATGCTTATGTACCAGAGATATCTGATATCCATTTGAGATCCGGTACCACTCTGCCTGCACCTGAATATCCTATTATTATGGAAGTTGTAGATATTCCTATAGCATCAACACCACTTCTAGAAGCTACACTGCAAAATACTATCCAACCAACTAATATATCTAGCAAAAATGATGTTCACACCTCAATTAATCCTCCATTTGCACACAAGCTTAGCATGGATAAACCTATTTCCCAAGAAGAAACACCATTTGATATCCTTGAGCAGCTAAAAAAAATGCATATCCAGATTCCTCTATACCAAGCTATCAAAGATGTTCCTCTTTATGGAAAAGCTATTAAAGAAGCATGCCTCAAAAAGCCTAGACAAAAGAAAAAGGATCCTCAAACAGTCCATGTTATAGGTCAACTTGCAGATATCATGTTGGGAAAGATAGTTATACCAAAGTATTCTGACCCTAGAAGCCCAGCTGTTGATTTGATAATTAATGGCCAGTCTGTGAAAAATGCTTTAGTTGATTTGGGAGCAGCTATAAATGTTATGACTAAGGATACAATGAATAGGTTGAGTATAGAGGGCTTGAGAACCAATCCAACAGTGTTACAACTTGTAGACAGTTCCACTGTCACCCTAGATTGTATCATAGAGGATATAGTAGTCACCTTGGATTCATGAGAATACCCTACTGACTTTATCATATTATCACCTAAAGTAAACTTTGTTGGCTATCCAGTTATCCTTGGAAGACCTTGGTTAGCCACCACTAATGCCAAAATTAGTTGCAGATCAGGAAACATGACAATTTCAAATGGACAAGCAATAAAGAAGCTAGCATTATACCCTGTTTCCCAACCCCAACTAGATTTGAATGATCATGTTTGGCCAGATTTGGGAGATGAGGAAGACAAGATAAATTCTGTTTCTCAGCTCATGATGTTATATAGACAATATTTTCTAAAAAAGTAATAGGAAGATGATGTGATACAGAGTATTCTTACCAATGAGTGTGTCATAGCAAAAGATGTTTTTGAAAGTTGTGTTTTACAGTTGTGTACCTATGAGGACTGTGTCTTTCTAGCAAGTCCTGATATAATTAATCAGTTACTACCCTATGAAGTAGCTACAATCCCAATACCTAAAGTGTCAATGATAGAGCTAACAACCACTGTGGAACTTTCCCTGGTCACAACCTCCATGTTAACAATAAGATGCCACCACAACAACTGGCATTGTTAACCAAACTCCTATGTAAGCATAAAAAAGCCTTTGCTTGGGATTATGGAGACATGGAAGGTCTGAACCCAAAGCTCTACACACATAGAATCTACATCAATGAAGGTAGTCTACCACTCCGTAAACCTCGGAGAAGAATTAACCCAACCTTGAGAGAAATAGTCAAAAGTGAATTGCAAAAGTTGCTAGATGTTGGTTTTATTTATCCAATCTCTGATAGTAAATGGGTTTCACCTTTGGTTATAGTGCCTAAAAGGGGGGGGGGGGGGGGANTGAATGGAGGATATGTGCAGATTATAGGGAATTGAACAATGCCACAAAGAAAGACCATTTTCCCTTGCCATTTATTGATCAAGTTCTAGACACTTTGGCTAGTAAGAAGTACTTCTCCTTTCTAGACGGATACAACAGTTACAACCAAGTCAGCATTGCTCCAGAGGATCAAGAGAAGAATAAATTCACATTCCTCGAGGGGAAATATGCTTATTTTGTATCACCTTTTGGATTATGTAATGCACCAGCTACTTTCCAGAGAGCTGTAATCAACTTTTTTGCTGACATATCACATGATTGCATGGAAATATACATGGATGAATTCACTATATTTGGTGTCACCTTTGTGGAAGCCTTGAAGAACTTGAAAAAAGTGCTAATCATATGTCAAGAAAACAACCCATCTCTCAATAGTGATAAATGTTTCATGATGATGCAGGAAGGAGTAGTGCTGGGACATTTCATCTCAAAAGCTGGAATCTAGGTAGATTCTGCAAAAATAGAGGTAATTCTCACATGACCTACACCTAATAAGAAAAAATATGTTAGATATTTCTTAGGGAATGTTGGCTATTATAGGCATTTTATTCAAAATTTTAGTCAAATAGCTAGTCCTGTGTACACCTTGCTTACAAAAGAGGCCGAGTTTGTATGGACAAAAGCGTGTGATGAATCCTTCCTGCAACTCAAGTCACTTTTGAAAACTGCACCAGTACTTAGGGGCCCTGATTGGTCTTTACCATTCCACATAAATACAAATGCTTCTGACTATGCAATAGGTGTTGTCTTAGGACAAAAGTCTAGTAACCTTGAAAATGCCATTTACTATATGAGCAAAAGCTTACATGGACCAAAGTTAAATTACACAGTGATTGAAAAAGAATTACTAGCAGTAGTTTATGCTCTAAATAAATTTTTTCATTATGTAACAAGCTATCCCATCTTTTTTCATACTGACCATGCAACAATCAAGTATATCATGAACAAACCTGCCATCTTAGGCAGGTTAGCAAGATGGCTTCTTCTTTTATAGGAATTTGACATAACCATCATTGACAAGCCAGGGAAGGAAAATGTAGTAGCTGATTATCTATCCAAAATCTAGCATACTGACAGAGACACTACTATGATAGATGACACATTCCCTGATGAGAAGTTCTTTCATATTTCCATCAAGAGTCCATGGTATGCTGATATAGAAAATTACCTTGCAGCTAACAAAATGCCCACACATTTCTCTCTTAAGGACAAGAGAATACTTGTAGAGAAAAGCTTCCAATTCTCTTGGATAGACAACACACTATTTTATACTGGCCCAGGCCAAGTCATGAGGCGATGTGTGAGAGAAGGTGAGATATATGACATCCTTCATGCTTGTCATAATGAGCCATGTGGAGGATACTTTGTAGCTAAGATGAAAACCTTGAATATATTAACCACAGGTTACTACTGGCCCACACTTCATAAGGATGCAGCCAATTACACAAGGAAATGTGATAAATGTCAGAGGATGGGCCGTCCAACAAAATCAGATGAAATACCCTTGAATCCACAAGTGGTGGTAACACCATTTGACAAATGGGGCATGGATTTCATTAAGCTAATAGATTGTCCATCTAATGTGAAATCCTACATCTTGGTGTGCACTGATTATCTAACCAAATGGGTCGAAGTAAAGGCCATGAAGCATGGAAGGGATCATAAGGTCACAAAATTTTTGTATGAGGAAATCTTCACTAGATATGGGGTACTTGAGAGAACTTGTAACTTATTAGGGAGCACAATTCACATCTAATATGATATCAGAACCCATGAAGGAATACAACATCAGACATCGGAATTCCAGTCCCTACCATCCTTAAGCCAATGGTCAGGCAGAAGTTACAAACTGAGAGATTGAAGCTATTTTAACCAAAATAGTTCATTTGCACCACCGAGATTGGAGCAGCTGACTCTCAAAGCTGTCTAGGCATACAAAACAACCTGGAAGACCACCACAGGGTTCAATCTGGTTGAGTTATTAAATGGGAAAGCAACAATTTTACCAATTGAATTTGAGCACAAAACATTGCGCACAATGCTGGAGTTAAACATTGACCTTCCTGCAACATAGAAAGAGCGACTGCTGCATCTCAATTCCTTGGATGAAATGCACAAGTCTGCATTAAAGTGCATTGAGCTAGTACATAAACAAAGGAAGAAGTGACACGACACTCATATTAAGAGAAAAACATTTCAAATTGGTGATTGGGCATTACTGTATGATTCTAGATTCAAAGAAATACTAGGCAAGCTGAAGACAAGATGGCTGGGCCCATATGAAATAAGCCATGTCTTTACCAATGGAGCATTCCAGTTGACCACTATTGACCCAGTGCACTTCAAGTTATTAGTTAATGGACATTGGCTACATCTGTATCACCAACACCAGGCCAAAGAAGACTTCCTGCAGCAATTCAGACAACTAGTTCCAAACAAACAATAGGTAACACTTCCTGCAATAGAGGGTGCAAACCTTCTTCTTGCAACTCTAACATAGCATTCCTTCAAGCATGTCCATAATAAAAACTTCATGTTCACATGAAGTTCAATTCTCCATTCACTTTCTAAATTCTTCTCTTCAACTCATTTCATTTCTTCACCTTCCACCCACCCATCTTCCACATCATCATCGCTTTCCATTTCTATGTTTCCAATAAGAGCCCAGTCAGATGACGTATGAAGCCGCCAGCATTGTTCCACTCTTGCCAGCTTTTATTGGCCCGTGTGATGATCGAATAAAAGGTATAATCTGTTTAAAAATTTTCCACTTTTAGCACATAGATTTAGGTAATTATATCTAATACTACAATAAATCTATGATTGCAACATTAAGCCAGTTCTGTACCTCGTTCCATGTATGATAAGTGTGGACACTTTTCATTATTTTTTAGGGGGAATGGAAGTGTATTAAGTTCTAAATGTCATTTCTAATTACTCGTAAATATTTCCCGTCACCTCATATTTGTACTTTGGCCTTGTCTCATTAAAATCCCGTTGCTATATCACACAAGTGTCGTACTGTTATTCCTAAATTATCCCTAATTTTTAGACTCGATGTGACCTATAATTAAACTATGTAGCAACTCACAGTTAGAATCATAATTCCTTTTGTTAAATGCCATTATCATTTTTCATGTCAAGATTGCAAGGAAAGGCCCATGGTTTCAAGAAGAGCAGTCTGAAATTTAAAAAGGAATAAGGTAATTGTGAATTGCAGAGCAGAAAGTTGAAAATTGACAAGCTCGGGCTAAAGCGGAAATTTGGAGGAAAAAATTTAAGACAAATGGGAGGGTAGCTTTAGCGACATGAGCCAATGGTTCATAGTGTTTTTCTTACAGATGTCAAAGCAGTAAGGAGGTTTAATGCATGTGGTTGGTTGGGATATTTATTGAAATTAATAGAGTTTGATGAAGAAGTTGCAGCTGAATTTATAAATACATTTGAGGAAGGGAAAACAACCATATGGGGATTCACACTTGTCAAAATAGAAGAATGGATAGCAGAGATGACTGGGTTACCAGTGGTTGGACTACCCTAATGTGCATGACGCCAGGTCATCTCGGGCCTAGTTTACCCTACCAAGTGACCCTCCTCTGGAGATTAACAAGCAAGGGTGCAAACAAATATCTCTTCCTCCACCATTTAATGAATTGGAAATACACATTATTAGGTGTTTGATCCACAAAGGAAGATTTTCAAATTTTCATGCACACCATTTTAAGTTACTTAGCTACATAAGGCATAATCTTCCAGTGAATGTTTCTAGTTTCTTGTATAATATGCTAAGTATCAGTGCCGAGGAAACCCAAAAGGGGAATGTAAATTATGTCACCCACCATGCCCTAATCAAATTGCTAGTTGAGAAATCTCTTAGGGAATTCTCTCCTTTAGCATGGTTAGAATTTGTCCAACATAAAACCTTGTAACCTCAGGTTGACCCTATTGAGAAACATAGCAATGATGATGCATCACCCATTGAACTAGCTGTTGAACAAGACACCCAAGAAATAGAAAAAAAAAATATTCAAGACAATATGCCTTCGCCTGCTCATATGAGAAATGTACCTACTCTTTCCCAAAATAAAGGAAAAAAAAAAGTAGGAGAAAGAACTTCTATTTCTACAGCCAAATCACACAACCCCATAGCCTTGAAAGGAAAGAATTTTTTTTTAGCTCATGCAGTAGGGAGACCAAAGAAGGTTATTATGAAAAAGGCTATGGAGGTTGAGGAAATTCCTATGTGAAGAAGCCCTAGAATGAGAGGACAACTTCCTAAAGTGTCCTCATAAAGGCAATCTTCTTCTCCCAAGCAATCTGATAGAGAACCCCATGTGCAAATTATTCTAGATGATTCCCCAAATTAGTCAAAAATTCCAGACATTTCTCAAAATCCAGCAGATAATTGTGATGATGAACCTGATATATGTCAAAACAACCCACAAGAGAGCCATCAGAATATCTCATAGAGAAATGAGGAAGAAGTTATAATACATCATCAGTCAGCCTACTCAAAGAATTCCCTAGTGCCTTATCAAAGAACCTATTTTACCAGTTACCTAGAACATGCATGTAAAGAACAAAGGAGGCAGAATAATCAGGTAGAAGAATGTGGTCCGCCCACGTTGCAATCACTTCTCTTTGGTTTATACAATAAATTTGTTTTTACAACAACCTTTTGGAAAGAAGAGAAGAAGAAAATAAAGAAGGAAACAACAACCCAAAGTGAGGAGTTAAAAGACCTAAAAGAACAATTGAAAAGACAAAAGCAAAGGATGGATCATGCCCTGAAATTGGCTGATCAAACAATCACTTGCAGGCCACCTCCTAGAGTTTATGCTATCTGTTTGAAAGAACAGTTCCTTTTGTTCCAGCTAATGATGACCTTAAAAGACATAGACTCTGATTTTAAGATGACCCAGGAATTTTATGGCCTATATCAGATCCTTCCTTCATGGCAACAAAACTTACTTTGTGAGTTGTACTTACATAACTTCATTATCCTTGTTGAAACTGAATGGAAACCTTTACTCTACATTAGAGATATACACCTGAGGGCATTAATGTCCTGGATAAATAATGAAGCAAACTATGAAAGACATTTGGAAAATTACAAAGATTAGGAGAAGTCAGAACCCTTGCCATTAAGGGCAGAAAGTAGCAAACCTGATGTGCTTCTCAGTGATTGCTTTAGTCTATCCTATAGAAAAATAAAAGAGGAAACGAAGAAGAAAATATTTGATATCAAAACAAAGGTTTATGTAGAGTATGAGGGAATGTCTTACTTTGTTTTTCAGAGAGCCCTGGCTAGTGCCATAAGCAAGTGGAGAAGACTTCCAGAAGTATTTAAAAAATCAGAGCCACACAACCCTATCGACCTCGAGGCAACTATTCACAAAGCACCAAAATATATCCAGCTAGGTAGGCAGATTAGACAAGATCTCTGGTGTCCACTTACCATGCAACCACCTATGCTCCTATGGCCCCTTTATGACACCAATGCTACAAGGATTGACCTACTGTAGGAGAACCACAAGATAGATGTCTGGGAAAGGACAAGAGGTTTTTGCTAGACTTTCAAGTGCCAAAGAAGAGGAAAGACAAATGCATGATAATTATGAGGAATAGCAAGGAGATGCAATGCTTGAGGACAAGCATACTACTTACCAGGGGGAAGATGACGAGACAATTTATTGTCTCTATTTTATCTTAATCTTGATACTTTGTTTTAAACATTACCAAGACATTTGTGGACATTTAACTACCTGAACTTGTGTTAAAGTATAGTTAGAACCATCAAGCATATGGGTAGATAGTTATGTCATGTTTTGCTTGTATATATATATATTACAGTAATTCATATAGCTATTAGAATGTGTTTTTTTAATATTTGGATTGATTTGACTAAGTTTACTTGTATACATTTTCGCATGCTAACTAACCTGCCAGGAAGAAGGAGCAACTTGAGAGTGGTCGACAACATTAAAGAAGAAAAGTTGAAGTATAGCTGCGACGGGGAAGTCATCATGTCACCAAAAGACATAGATACTACATTGGAGGAGACAGTATTACAGAGAGTATATGAGTATAACTCTGTTAGATATTTCCTCAACACTCATTATCCTGTTGAATCATTCGTCTAGATTTTATTTCATATGTCATGGGTTGTTACGTTCTCTTTTTCTTCTATGGCGAGATTTAAGTCAGAACTTATCTTTTTGTTTTGAATAAGTGTCAATCATCTATTTATAGGGATTTGATTGTTAGTTTGTAAGTTCAGAATTTTTGGAAATATATTGTTGCATCTTGCACAACAAGTTACTTTTCTAGTTCTGTGCATTGTTCCTATGTAATCAGTTTCTAAAATATAATGAAGTGATTTTGGTTTACCTTCTATGTTGGTAGTTAATATAAGCCAACCAAGGGGCCCAATTGAGAGGTGGATTAGATTAGATTAGAGTAGATTTATTTTTAGCATTTACAACATTTCGAATAGGAATTTACCGTATTTCTTCTTGTAACATCATACTTCATGAATGTTCTTGCAACACCTGCAAGGATAGTTATAGTGGATGATCTGAGTTGATAGAATAAATTTAAGTTAAGTTTGTAGTTCTCAACATTAATTCCATTAAGTATTCAAGAGTGTTTCTTTCCTGCAACAATATCATAGGTTCCTTTCATGCATTTTTACTTCCCGCAGCATAGGTAGTATTACTCTCTGAGAAACTTAGTGCATATATCGTGCTGTCCCATTTCAAGTATACATCCCTAGGTTGACAATTTAAATGCACCTCATGGTGGGAAAAGCAATCCTTAGTTTGAATATACTATTCCTAGGAAAGGCTCTGGCATGATCACTAGTACCTATTGTGAGGTGGTTCATTTTTGGCGCCGTTACCGGGGAGGGTGTCAAGATGAGAATACTATTGAGTCATTTTAGATTGTTTCCTACTTTCTAGATAGTAGTTTGTAGTCATGAACTTGCTTCACAAGTGTGAAGAATTTACTTGTATGCATCAAAGAGGAAAAGATGAGATGAATATGAAAAATTTATTCAAGGAGAGTCTGCAAATTTGAACGAAGAAGTTGAGTTACCTTTTGTTGACGCAAGTCCCGAATTTCCTGCAATATATTCCTGTGAAGCAAAGCCTTTTGATACAGTTGGAATTCAACCTTTTGCTAAAATTTTGGCCAGCTTTCTTGATAATTCTGCCCCAAGTGCACCTACTATTCATCATCTTGTAGCTAATGTTCCTTTCTAACAACAACTACATTTCCAAATACCTCCAATAATGTCACAACCTACCTTTCCATTCCCTCTTCCAAACCTTATCAACAATGCTAATCTTAAGAACATACCCACTGCTGCACTTCCAAAGTTCTATGGCCTGTTAACCAAAGATCTTGACACCTTTTTGTTTGAGTTTGACATCCTTTGTCATAGCTTTGGCTATAACACTGACAGACACAAGCTCAAGTTGTTTCCAACAACATTGAAGGAGTCTAACCTACGATGGTTTATGGGCATAGGAGCTAAGCCAACAATTAGCTGGGATGAGATGCAGACTTTGTTTCTGTAGAAATACAAAGAGTATTTCAAGGGGGGTGACCCAAGAGGAGATTACATTTTTTGAATGTCACAAAAGGAGGATGAAACTAGAGAGAACTATGTTTCACGATTCTTGTACAATATGCAGAAGAATCCCCAACATGTGCTGGAGGAGGATTCACAGAAACTCATCTTCTTAAGGGGAGTAAATGATAGTTTCCTGGAAGCACTGGACCTCATGGATGGAGGGGACATATGCCAATCTTCTTGGGATGACCGCAAGAAAATTTGCCTCAACTATTCAAGATTAATTGTAAAGAAGGGAAAAGAATTTTGGTCTACAATCACTAAGGAGATCAGCCTGGGCATTTCCAAGCTGGAAATATCTAACCCACTGTCAGATTTTGAGCAAGATATCATTAATGATGTTACTACACATCTAGGTACCATGACTACTGTTAGGGTTTTTTCTTGCATGACCTCTAAAGATGCTTGAATACTTTGACAACTGTATAACTCCCAATGCCTTTTGATACTTTGACTCAAGGAAGAGAAAAACACTAATTGATGAGGTATTATGATAACACTGGGGATACCTATTACCACCTCCTTCTTTTTTGAGATCCACCGACTCAGGCAGGTTTTACCTATGACTGATTACTGAATTGACAATATCTTTAGAGTGGATTATACTTTATGTGCTTAATGCTCTATTTTTAGATGGACATGTATATAACAATGCAGATAACTATGACTATTCTGAGAAAAATCTTGCCAATCCAAATCAATATCTTAGTGATAGCAGACATCAACATAACAGGGAATTGCATTCTTCTTTCCTTTTATAACTCTTATGAATCTAGGAGGATAACCTATTAATTTACTCTTTAAGAAATCAACAAACTTCAACTGTAACCCTTAGGAGTACAATTGATTCTACACAAAATACTCTGAAAATGATTGGTTTGAATAGTATTTGAATATTTGGATGATGATAGATTATCAAATCAATTCGTAGACCAGTGCCTATCCTTTGGGCTTATAGACTCAATAATTTAAAGTTCATAAAAATACACAAAAACAAAATACTGTAGGCTGCCTTACAACTTACATGCAATTCAGATAAAATGCCTCTCCAGGCCTCTAAAACCTTAACTTGATCATCTTCTCCTTTCAGAGGAGGAACAAACCTATTAAAATCTAAGGAAAATAGGCTCAACCTAGCCTCAATCTAATTCAGTTTACCCTTGAAGAATGATAAGGCTATGTTAACCTTCTTGATTTCATCCTCAACTTCAGTTACAACCTCAGGTAAATCTGATCTTAGGGGCTGCAAGGAAGCAAGCTTTTCAAACATTTGAACCCTAGGAGACCAATTAACAAAAAAGGGGTTTAATATAGCAATGTACCCTGCCACTTCTGAATGTAGGGTGGGAAATTTTTATAAGAATTTAAAATGACATCTATTTTATCTTTGAGTATGTCAATCCTATGCTACAGAATGCATTTCAATGCATTTAGGGCAACCTCATTCTTGTTTTTCTCCACATCCTCTTTCTCAACTTCTTCTTCTATTTAAGTTTTCTCCTTTATTTATAGAGGTTGCTTTGAAGGTACATAAACCACCTCAGGCTTCTCCTGTAGCTTCTTTATCATCTTAGCAATAACCAAGTTCTACTGGTGTATCTTTATGTGGCATAACTCCCTATCCTTGGCAAGGGCACTGGTTTCCTCAATCAAAATGCTACACTTCTCAAACAATTGCTTTGTTTTGTCTTCATTCAAGTGAGCCCAATGAGTCATGATCTGAGAAATCTCTAGATCTCCTATATTCTGCACTGTCCAGACCATTTGATTCCCCACCATATTCTCCTGAATATTCACCAATTGAGGCTTTTGGTCTTTGGGACATAGGCTCCACATGGCGAAAGCTTGTGACTTTGGAATATATCCAAATCCCTTTATCATGTCGCCCATTTGAACTTCACTTGCCATTTTTAGGTCTGGCTGCTTCCTGATTTGATCAATAATGAATGTTGAGGCTAAGTCCCAGCTCTCAGCAAGCAAAATGCCACTGTTCAAAACCATTTTTCTTGCCTCATCTGGAGTGACATCCTCACTTTTAGGGTCATAGGCTTGCAAAGCTATCAAAGCCTCATTTGTAACTATTTCTTCTCCATCTACCTTTTACTGAGCCCTTATCTTCTCTTTCTTATGCCATCTCAAAAAGTCTTTGAATTCATCAGTCTTGATAAAATTGTCATCACTAAGAAATTGCTGCTGATGTAACAATCTCTCATTAATACATGCATTTAGAGGAAATCCTATATTTTCCTCCTCATCCTATTGCTGCCTCTTCCCCTATCTGATTATCTTCCTCAGGTTCTGATCATATAACCTATTTATAGGAATGAGGTCACTTACTCTATCTCTTTGCTTTTCTTGCCTAATAGAAGAAGGTTGACCAATGTAAACTTTTTGCCTATCAGCAGAAGGCTCTTGTACATCATCTGGCTGAGAGACCTCAGTTAGGTCAATGATGTGGCCCTATCCTCCTTGTACTTGTGCTACCTCTGCAACATCCTATTGAGGTTGATTAAACTAAGGTGGACGGGCATAATCACCATCACTATCACTCTCATACTAAAATTTTGAATACTCAGGTTCCTTTGCTCCTTTCTTATCCAAAACACTATCCAATTGTTAACAGAGTATATAAAAATTATCAATCATAGCATTTATCTTGTCAAAATAAGGCAAATCAGGGTAAAAGCCTCCAAAAGACAACCCATTTCTCTTTATCTGCTTTTCGAGATTCAGCCATTCCTAAATCCTCTCCCTTATTGTTATGATCTCATATTCATCAAGAAGATTTCTTGTTACATCCTCTTCTATACAAAAACCATGCACATTTGTATTAGGGATGGTAGGGGTCAAAAGTTTCCTAACTCCTGCCATGAATCCCTCAGGGTCAATATATCTATGTGATGCTGCCCTCATCTTGCAGCTCTCTAACCATTTACTTACTGAATCAATGGCACCCTTGCCAATGGTAAAATTAAAGATCTTAAACTATCTAGGGGTTAAGGTCCCCTTCCTGTGTGGCACAAAATGTTCATTATCTGTCAACAATAGCTGCCAGATGAATTCCATGGCAGCAACTCTGGATGGTACATGGTAAGGTAAGACATGAGGTGGATGTGTGCATCCATATACCCTAATCATGGTGAAATTCTCTTCCAAGAATAAATCTCCCCAGTTGTGATCACCTTCCCAATTGTCCACATACTCACAAGGCCTCAACAATTGCAACACCTTTATTGGGAGCCTAGTTTTACTGATACCCATGCTCTGCATTAATTGATATACAATCCAGTTTTCAAATCCATAGAAGTCACAATCCTTTGAGGATTCAAGTTATTCACATCCATAATCCCAAAGTTAAAATGCAATAATAAATGCATCAGGATGGAATCGTGGAAGAACCTAGGCTCCTTCTCCTTTGGGTCCTTCATCTTCTTCTGCACAACTATAAATCCCTCATGAATTTTATCCATAATGTATTGTATATAATCATAATTGGTGCTAGAATGCACATCTTACAAGTCTAACACCATCATCAGAACTCCAACACTTATCTTCTCTGCCCCTCCATCTATCCCTAACACTCTACACAAGGCATAGGCAATATACTTGATATAAAAATGCAGGTCTTTGAAGCAGGAGGGAGCAGTTCCAGGTATAGGAGTAAGATGATTCCTAACCTCTTTAAGCATATGCTTTTGTAATTGGGTCCTAGTAGCACCAGGTTGCAACCTATACCTCTCCTCTTGTCTAGTAAGATTTATCTTGGTAGACATAGTACTGTATAAGAGAAAGGCTTGCATAAATGAATTCCTATTTAAAATCAATAGGGCAATACCATCATTTTTCTTGACTATCCTAGACAAGGCATCATAGTGGCTAGCAAGACCTAGAAACAAGTCTACATCTATAAAAACATCAGGAACAATTAACCTAGCAAGGCCACAAGTCCAAGGGTTTAATACCGGGACAACTTTTTCAGAATTATTATAGAAGTAGTTATAAAGAGAAAAACCTGTTGATCCCAGAGTGCAAGCATCTTTGATCTCACAGTAGTCATCTGCCAACGAATTTGCATTGGCCCTCTTGTTTTGTGTAGACCCCAGCAATAATTTTAAGAATTCATCAGAGTAATTCCTCTTCCCTTTCACATCATCATCTACTTCATCACTCCTCCCATTGGTTGAAGCCACACTGACAACCTTACTCATCTTGTTCTGTATCAAACTTCTCTCTTACCAACATTGAAACAAATCTATGCTCAAAACACACTGCTCTTCTTTGTTCACTGCCTAATAATTCAAGAAACCTGATAACCATATAGGTACTCTGCAACTAGCCAATTTCTGCTTTCTGAAAACAAAAGACCTAGCACTTCTTTGCTCTGCAATTCTGAGAGTATGATAAGTTGAAAATGAACTTTCGATCAACACTTTATGGTAACTGTTCTAAGTACATAGCTCATAATTGGAAAGATAATCAATTCAGATTTCAATTTAGGATGCTATGAAATTTATTGAAATCCTAGCCGTAGTTCATGAGTGTGACAGGAAATCAAAATCATATATGTGCATCTTCAGAAAAACCCTTATAAAATTTAAAGAGGGTGACATGTCTTCATATGATTGGTTTTCTGTCAGACATCTCAGCTACCCTTTTCATACAACAATCAATATTCTAGATTTTCATTGGACGCTGAATCTTTCACATTATGACGTCAACAACTGCCGCCTTTTATAAATTTTTATATTCAGTGATGATGTGACTGTGTAGTATCTCCTTATCGTTGACCAAACTCCTTTACCCTTAATTCTTCTGGAGATTTAGCGACTATGTGATTTTGTTTTCTTGGCTAACCATAGTTCACTTCTGGCGATCACGCGACTGAAGGAATCAAAGTCGCTAGATGAAATACTAAACTCAAAGTTTATTTAGAGACTCTGGGACTGATGGTTATCTTCACCTTTTACTGTTATCTCCAAGTCGCTGAATGTTTATTTTTCTTTACAAGACCCCGCGACTAACCTTGGTCGTCCCATCGCTGATTAAAAATGTTAGTTGACAATTCTTTTAGAGACTACGCGACAAACTTTAACTTTTGATTTCAATTCGGAGACTACGCGACAACAAAGAACTTTATACTCTTAGTCTCCTAATTGTCGGGTGACCTTTTTCTTTTGGGAGACCGCGCGACTAACCTTCATCTTCTTCATTGTGGACATGTGTCTCCTTTAATTGTTTGTCTCCAAGTCGCTGACTAAAAATTGACTTAGCATCTTAATCCAGCGACCACCCGATTGTCATATATTCTAAACTGCTTGCGGTTTTTCGCGAAGTCTCAGCATCTTTTACTTAACTGTCATCTAATTTGGGGACCCCACAACATGAACCTTTAACATGTCACTTAACCACATCCCAATTTGGAGACTATGTGACTAAAGCAATCACTAAGTCTCATAAAAATTTACTAACCGCTGGCTTCTTTTCGCGACACCGTGACTTAACTGTTTACTTTGGCTGTTGACTGTTGACTTGCCTCTGTATTGTGAGACTTCACGACTGAAGAGTTCCACCAAGTCTCATAAAAATAAGGAATATTCCATTTCCTTGAGAGACATCCTAACAATAGTTGATTGCCAAGTCTCGTAAAAAAAAGGAATATGCTCCTAGGATCAAGCGACTAGGCAACTATTATAAAAGGCACATGACTTAAGTTGTTAAAAAAGGTATCACAAAAATAGAAAATTGATTGCCATTTTAGGGATTTTTAGCATTTTGACTTAGAACAGAGCTTAGGGTTTTGGGGTTTTGCATTATTCATATGGATTTTGACCCAAAAACCTAGAAATTTTACAGGGATATTACGAGAATGAGATACTTCTGACTTGGGAAAGAAATGGGCATGAGGAAAATTTTTTTTTAGGGCAAATGAACAAAAACTAGGAATACAACCAACAATGGCTCTACTTGAGGATTGACTAAACACAATTTATGGCAAAGAACCACAGAATCTTTGGTTGTAGACCTTTAAAAAAATGAAGAAGACACCTAAAAAAGAAGGGAAACTATTTACATCACTTACAAACACAAAGGGAAAGTATTCACAATATGATACATACTTACTTGTGTATTACTTTGATTATCAATTAAAGAAAGGCTTCAAGAATTTCCCATGTACAGGCAACTCAAAATCTTCTACCTCCATATTCTTCAGTAAATAAGAGTCTTTGCAAAAATTTTCTGAGACAATAAATGGTCCTAGCCACAAAGACTCAAATTTTTTGTGTTTACCTTTGTCTTCTGCTCTTGCATTCCATTGGAGAACCAGGTCACCAGATTGAAAATTTCTCTTAGTAGCCCTCTTATCAAAAAGGTACTTCATCTTCTGCTACAACTTTATATTTTCCTTTTGACTATTTCTCCTTGCTTCATCCAATTCTATCAACTGCATCATTCTATTTCGCATATTATCAGAAACATCTAAATGTTCCTCTTGTATAAATTGGCATATTGGCAATAAATTATTGATAGGAAATCTTGCTTGTAGGCCATATACTAGATCAAAAGGAGATTTACCAGTTTCCTTTTTGAGTGTTACTCTGTCAGCCCAAATTGCTAATTTCAACTTAGTGTGCCATGTTCTTTTATTATTTTCCAGAGTCCTTTTTAGTATTTTCAATATACTCTTATTACTAGACTTAGCTTGTCCATTAGCCTATGGATGATATGGGGATGATTATGATATTGCAATCCCATATCCTTCACAGAAACTTGTCATTTCTTATGATCTAAAACTCATGGCATTGTCCATCACTAACTTAGCAGGTACACCAAATCTAGTTATAATATTCTCCATGAGAAATTCAGTAACTACCTTGCTTGTTTCTTTCTTTGTAGGGATGGCTTCAATCCACTTAGTAAAATAATCTGTGGCAACTAATATCCAACTGTTTCCACCACTAGATTTCTCCTGAAATTCAGAAATGAAGTCAATTCCCGACATAGCAAAAGGAGCTTCATTACTCACTGGGTTCAGCAAAAGAGCATCTGAAAATTTTAGTTTATTATTGGAAAACCTTTTACAAGGTTCACATTTCCTGACATGTACATAAGTATCCTTGAATAAAGTAGACCAATAATACCCTACCCTTAAAATCTTATGGGCAGTAGTTTTAGCAAAAAAATGACCTCTGCATTCTCCTTCATGCATTTCACTCAAAACTTTCTCAGCTTGGTATCTGTCAAGGCATAACAATAGTACACCATTCTTATCTTTCCAAAACAAATCACCTTGGATCAAAGTGTACCTTTGAGTTTGTAATTTCAGACTCCTTTTTTGATTCTTAGACAAATGATCAGGACACTTAACATTTTTGAGAAAGAAAACAATATCAGTATAGTATGGTTGCCTTTCTATGATGGTAACAGCTTGATCATGTAATTCTATCTAATTTAGCTATACTAAATCTAGGTTCTCTTCTGTCATGAGCTTTGCCAAGCCCTGTCCTCTTATTAACTTTGTAATATGGATCTCAAGGTTGAATTCTTGAATTCTGGTGATCCACTTACACCTCTTACCAGTTACCTCTGATTGTGTAAGGATATCCTTCACTGCTGAATGAGGAACATAAGCCTTTATTCTAGCACAAACCAAGTAAGGCCTAAAAGATTTCATAGCTTTTACCAAGGCATAAGCCTGTTTCTCCATAATTTCATAATTAAGCTCTGCAGCCTACAAGGATTTATTGTAAAAAGCAATTGGATGTTCAAAACCTTTCTCATCCTTCTGAAGCAAAATAGCAGCAATTGTATGAAACGATGCAAATGAAAACAAAGAGAAAGGCTTAGTATAATCTGGAGATTTCAGAACTTGAGCCTCCTGTAATACCTTTTTTATTTTTTCAAATGCTTGTTGAGATTCTTCATTCCAAACAAATTTGGCATCTTTCCTTAATAATTTGACAATGGGTTTAACAATTTCTGCAAAATTTGCTATGAATCTTCAGACAAAGTTGATCTTTCCTAAGAAAGATTGCACACCTTTTAATTTCTTTGGAGCAATCACCATTTGAATTGCTTCCACTCTCTCAGGGTCTATTCTTACCCCTTCCCTAGACACTATGTGTCCAAGAAACTTTCCTTCTCTTACTACAAAATTACACTTGTTGGGGTTTAGTGAGACACCATATTCGAATGCCTTATTAAAAATCTTACCCAAGTGATCACAGTGATCAAAAACCCTTTTGGAATATGCAGTCAAGTCATCCTGATAAATAACCATGAATAAGTCAATAAATTCTTTGAAAGCAACATCCATATCCCTTTGAAAAGTTGCCCCTGCATTTATTAATCCAAAAGGCATTCTGATATACACATAAGTTCCCCATGGAGTAGTAAATGCAGTTTTGTACTGCTTTGACTCTTTTACTAAGACTTGGTTATAACCTAAGAAACCATCCATCATAGACAACAACTCACAACCAGTCACCTTATGCAACATTGCTTCCATACTAGGTAATGAATAATTATCTTTCAGTGAAGCAATATTTAGATTCTTGAAATCGACACACAGTCTGATATCACCATTTTTCTTTTTGACTAGCACTAAATTTGATACCCAAGTTGAATGTCTGATGGGCTGGATTATCCCAGCATCCTTGAGTTTCATCAACTCTTGTTGCATTTTAGGAGCCAACAAGGGGTTAATAGGCCTCTATTTTTGCCTAAA
>MU223711.1:668349-694232 GCA_018584345.1 Thuja plicata | reverse complement strand
CCATAAACCTTTAAACACTTTATACCATGTTTGATAGCAATTTCAAGTCCTAAAAACAAAGCCTCATATTCTACAGTATTGTTTGTACATTGGAAGGCTAATAGAAATGAGTACTTAAAAGTTGTACGTGATGGAGATATCAACAATACTCCTGCCCCTGATCCTTCTTTAGAGAAAGCACCATCAAAGTACATTTTCCATAATCCATCTCCCTGCATAATCAATTCTCTGTTTAAAGGGTCAACCTCTTTTTTTTGATAATAAAGTTCATTTTTTTGCATCCTGAAATTTTCCATGTCTATGTCAATGCAACAATTAATGTTAGCGTCTTTAAATTTTTCTATCATGTGGGGAGTTCTACTCTCCCTTAAGAACTTAACATTTTCTCCAGAAATGTTAAAAGTAGCATATGATAAATCATTTTGCATACTACCTCCCATTGAAGCACTCCACTTTCTTGACAACAACATGCCATAATGTGGTGGTATGTCAACCACCAAAACATTCATAGTCATTACTACATCAGGGCAAACTGCTAATCTATAAGGCATAGCCTCAATGGTACCAATCACAGGGACCTCTCTAGAGTCCATAATTTGACATATCCCATAAGGAGTATCAACTTGTAATCCCATTGACCTCATGATTTCAACTGGCATAACTGTATTAGATGCTCCTGAATCAATCATGCAATTTTTCAGCATCTTATCATTAATTATCAACGAAAGAAAAAATGGGTCAACAACTTTTGGGGAAGAAGTTGCATTCAAGAATATTTGAGGAATTTTAGATGTTAACACCTCAACTTCCTTTCCCTTGGTAATTGGCTTCTTACCAACATTCTCTAGACTTTGAACCTTTATTGTGGTCACACCGTTTAATAATGACATTACTTTTTCCTTGTGTTCTTTAATTCTCATCATTTCCAGAAACGACACCTTAACTGTCATTTGAGACAAACATTGACCCATATCTACTGGAGTGTATCTCATATCTGAAAACTTTGATTTGTTAATAGTGACATCATTTTCTTCATTATGTTCTTTTAGAGCTGATTCTTTTAACTTTTTATTCTCTATCTTTTGAACAGGAACACTTTTTTCTTGTCTTTTCACATCTTCTTCTTGTACAACATTTGGCTCTAAGGCTTTTGAAATGATTTTAAGCTTATGTTTATTTACATTTTCACTAGGTCTGGCCTTTCTCTGCTCATATTTAGTGTTTGTCTTATTTTATTTTATAAAGACACCTCATGGTTGACTACCAACACCACCTACTACCCTATTTCTCAAGTGGTAATTTCTTCTAGCTTTGTTCACTAAATCCGCAATAATTCTAGCCTTCTCTTCATCTGAAGATTTCCTAATGAGTGGAATATCTTGATTGTCTTGAGCATAACATCTTATATCATCATCAGTTTCCTTAGTTTCACTATTAGATAAGATCTGTTGATGATGATTTTCTATCCTCCTTTGTGAAATATAAGAATCATGATTTTCATCTTCACTATCTGAATCTATATCATGGCATGAATAAGTATTGGTCATACTATGAATCACACTGTTCATCCTCATCATTCCCCTATTCTTCACTCACTCTCAAATCTAAGGAAACAATACAAAAATCAAGGTTACGAGGGGCTTCACATGCTTCACACCAAGTATCATCATTGTAGAAATAGACATAATTTTTATGAAGAGGGTCTGGAGTTCTGTTGTCTGTCTTATCTTTTCTAAGTACAGTAACAGGCTTCCCATCTTTGAACTGAGTTCCATAAGGATTATTTTGCATTCTGTTTTGAGGATTGTATGTAGTATTATAAGAAGGTCTATTGTTTTGAGGAGCCTTATATTATTTATACTCTGGTTCTTTTAGATTGCTCCTACTAAACCTTGAGTCATCCCTCCTATTCAACTTACTAGATACTCTTCTATTCATTTCAATATTGACTGCTATTTTATAAGCGCTAGTAAGAGTTCTATGGTTTTTATCTCTAAGAGCATATCCCATTTTAGAATCAAAGGCATTCAAATAAGTTGCTAGACATACCTCTTCATTCAACCTTATCTTTTGAAATAGCTTGTGCATAGCTCTCTGAAATCTTGTATTAAACTCTATGACTTCTACATTATAATTCTTTTTAATATTGTTGAACTCATTCAACAAAAAGCCTTTATTTTTTTTGTCTCCATTTGAATCCTTAAACAATTCAATCAACTCATCCATAGAAACAACATATCCATTAGAAAGGCTCCTAAACCATTCTCTTGCATCTTCTACTAAGGAATGAACAAATAATTTCATTAATACATCCTCATGAGTGATATTCAAATCATCAAAAAAATCAATGAATTTCCTTAAATGTGTTTCTGGAAGAAATAACATTGTTACCTGCAAACTTTGGGAGTTTTTCTCCTATATCACCCACATCTTTAGGAAAGGCATTAGGATATCCATGGATGCCAGCAAAATTAAATTGTTTGTACCTTTCAGTATGCAGTGGTTTCCTTTGAAAGCTATCATCCTCCTTAGAAGTAGTGGCCTTTATTTTAGAAGCAGTAATATTCTCAGGCCCATCATAAGAATATTTTGAAGACTGCAAAAAATCTATCTTTTTCTTCATTTCAACAGTTGCAACTTCCATTTGTGCCTTTTCCAACATTTTCTCCATGGTTTCTTTTTCAGTTCTCAGTTTCTCTAAATTAATGTCCAACTTGGACATTTGTTTGGTTAAAGGCTTCTGAAACTTGGGTTCTTGATTTCTATATTCACTCATCTTTTGTTTTCCTTTATCCTTTTGTGAAATAGGAGCCTTATGAGTGAATGATATTCCTCGGTCCTTCTGAGACCTCTCTATATCTTTCATACTTTTATGTTTTGAAAATCTTCTTTTATTCTTATCAACATCCTTATGATCATTTTTTTTTCATTTTTCTCCCCCTCTTCATTTGTTGAACTAGGGCAAGCTGTTTCAAAATGAACTTCTCTTCATTTGCTAGCATATCAGAGGGAGCATCTTCTAAATCTGAACTAGATGTGCTAGTCTATTCTCTCTCATTTGAAGTAGAGGTGACTGTGGGTGTTTCTAATACCCTCTCAACAACTTCTTCATACTCTAAAGTATTTCCATCATGAGAATGCTGATTGGTATTCATATCTCTCCTAAAATTCCCCTCTTTACCTCTTGGAGGGGTCTCATCCATGTCAATTGGATTTCTCTTTTTTCTCCAAGACATTTCCATCCTTGAGGATGATGGGAGTCCACCATATAATACTTTTTTAGGATCACTTCTTATCCTAGACCTAGTATTCATTCTGAAAGATATTTACTCAATTTGCACTAATCTCAGAGATTTTCTTTTAGAGTCACCACGCAATAACTTGGGATGAATGAATACTTATCAAAGGATAACTTTGACAACAACCACCGGTATGATTTGTAAAATTTTCAAACTTTGAAACACCAGAGATTTTTGGCTACTTGGACTAGAGATATTCTAAAATTTATTAACCAGACTTTATAATCTCTAATGCCCCCATAGAGTCGCCAGTTTGTTAGGGTTTTTTCTTGCAGGGCCTCTAAAGATGCTTGAATACTTGGAAAACTCTATAACTCCCAATTCCTTTTGATACTTTAACTCAAGCAAGAGAAAAACACTAATTGATGAGGTATTATGATAACACTGGGGATACCTATTACCACCTCCTTATTTTTTGAGATCCACTGACTCAGGCAGGTTTTACCTATGACCGATTACTGACTTGACAGTATCTTTAGAGTGGATTATACTTTATGTGCTGAATGCTCTATTTTTAGATGGACATGTATATAAAAATGCAGATAAATATGACTATTCTGAGAAAAATCTTGACAATCCAAATCAATATCTTAGTGATAGAAGACAGCAGCATAACAGGGAATTGCATTCTTCTTTCCTTTTATAACTGTTATGAATCTAGGAGGAATAACCTATTGATTTACTCTTTAAGAAATCAACAAACTTCAACTGTAACCCTTAGGAGTACAATTGATTCTACACAAAATACTCTGAAAATGATTGGTTTGAATAGTATTTGAATATTTGGATGATGATAGATTATCAAATAAATTCCTAGACCAATGCCTATCCTTTGGGCTTATAGAGTCAATAATTTGAAGTTCGCAGAAATACACAAAAAAAAATACTGTAGGCTGCCTTACAACTTACATGTAATTCAGATAAAATGCCTTACAAATTATCGTGTCACCTCTATAACATTGTATCAAATCCTTAACTATTGTTATGCTCCCTGAAACTACTCATAAAACTTAGTTCTTTCCTTGAAAGAAACTTGCAAGTAATTAGATAGCTACCTTGTAGCCAAAATGCTTAAAAATGCCTTACAAATTTAAACACAAAAGAGCATACACAAAAAATAAAGAGACAACAATAAAAATGGAGTAAAATTGCACTGTATTTTATTGATATGGTTCTGCTTTAGTACATAAAAAGCTTAAAAGCTTGAAGACGCAGACACAAATGTAGAAAGTCTGATTTTCAAAATATTTCATCTCCTCTTGCTATTACAATTTTGATCTATATATAGGTCCTTAACCATCTTGGAATCCTTCATGTTAGGATGCAACAAGCTTCGGATGGTTTAAGGAACCTAACCCAAAAAGTACAAAAAAGACAAAGAAAGAGAAAGATGAAGCGGTGGAGAGACAAAAATAGGGGATAAAATTTGATACTCTTTGTTTTTTTTTTGGAATCTGGTGCCTTTGTCTGACAGTATTTAGGATAGCTTCTGATATTTATAGCAAGACTAAGTGACCGCCATTACAGGCTAACTTACACTCATCTTCAGTAATAGCTAACCTCCTTGTGCTCAATGGTCAAGAGCCAAGTGTTCCCCTTCATTCTTCATCTAGGATCTCCTCCTCCACCACAGGCTTCTTTTTCTTGGGCCTAGTCATCAGGTCCCATGCTGTTACCTCATCCTCTATTGGCCACTGAAAGCTCTAAGTACCCTGTGCCTGCACCTTCTGCCTTTCCCATATGACATCTATGATGCTTTTAACATCCATTAAGAATTTATCCATGTCAGTCTCTGCCTTGAATGCTTCATCTAGAATCTTATTAAAACTTCCCATATCTAAATCTGATCTTGAAATAAATGCCTCAGTGCTAGGAATTCTAATATCAAATTTGCCTCTCCAGGCCTCTAAAACCTTAACTTGATCATCTTCTCCTTTTAGAGGAGGAACAAACCTATTAAAATATGAGGAAAATAGGCTCAACCTAGGCTCAATCTGATTCAGTTTACCCATAAAGAATGATAAGGCTATGTTAACCTTCTTGATTTCATCCTCAACTTCAGTTACAACCTCAGGTAAATCTGATCTTAAGGGTTGCAAGGAAGCAAGCTTTTCAAAAATTTGAACCCTAGGAGACCAATTAACAAAAAAGGGGTTTAATATAGCAATGTACCCTGTCACTTCTAAATGTAGGGTGGGAAATTTGTTATAAGCATTTAAAATGACATCTATTTTATCTTTGAGTATGTTAATCCTATGCTACAGAATGCATTTCAATGCATTTAGGGCAACCTTCTTGTTTTTCTCCACATCCTCTTTCTCAACTTCTTCTTCTATTTAAGTTTTCTCCTGTATTTATAGAGGTTGCTTTGAAGGTACATAAACCACCTCAGGCTTCTCCTGTAGCTTCTTTATCATCTCAGCAGTAACCAAGTTCTACTGGTGTATCTTTATGTGGCATAACTCCCTATCCTTGGCTAGGGCACTGGTTTCCTCAATCAAAATGCTACACTTCTCAGACAATTGCTTTGTTTTGTCTTCATTCAAGTGAGCCCAATGAGTCATGATCTGAGAAATCTCTAGATCTCCTGTATTCTGCACTGTCCAGACCATTTGATTCCCCACCATATTCTCCTGAATATTCACCAATTGAGGATTTTGGTCTTTGGGACATAGGCTCCACATGGCAAAAGCTTGTGACTTTGGACTATATCCAAATCCCTTTATCATGTTGCCCATTTGAACTTCACTTGCCATTTTTAGGTCTGGCTACTTCCTGATTTGATCAATAATGAATGCTGAGGCTAAGTCCCAGCCCTCATCAAACAAAATGCCACTGTTCAAAACCATTTTTCTTGCCTCATCTGGAGTGACATCCTCACTTTCAGGGTCATAGGCTTGCAAAGCTAGAAAAGCCTCATTTGTAACTATTTCTTCTCCATCTACCTTTAACTGAGCCCTTACCTGCTCTTTCTTATGCCATCTCAAAAATTCTTTGAAATCATCAGTCTTGATAAAATTGTCATCACTCAGAAATTGCTATTGATGTAACAATCCCTCATCAATACATGCCTTTAGAGGCAACTCTATATTTTCCTCCTCATCCTGTTGCTGCCTCTTCTCCTGTCTAATTATCTTCCTTAGGTTATGATCATATAACCTATTTCTAGGAATGAGGGCACTTACTCTATCTCTTTTCTTTTCTTGCCTAATAGAAGAAGGCTGACCAATGTCAACTTTTTGCCTGTTAGCAGAAGGCTCTTCTACATCATCTGGCTGAGAGACCTCAGTTAGGTCAATGATGTGGCCCTGTCGTCCCTGTACTTGTGCTACCTTTGCAACATCCTATTGAGGTTGATCACACTAAGGTGGACGGGCATAATCACCATCACTATCACTCTCATACTCTGATTCTGAATACTCAGGCTCCTTTGCTCCTTTCTTATCCAAAACATTATCCAATTGTTCACAGAGTATATAAAAATTATCAATCATAGCCTTTATCTTTTCAAAATAAGGCAAATTAGGGTAAAAGCTTCCAAAAGACAACCCATTTCTCTTTATCTGCTTTTCTAGATTCAGCAATTCCTGAATCCTCTCCCTTCTTATTTTGATCTCATCTTCATCAAGAAGATTTCTTGTTACATTCTCTTCTATACAGAAACCATGCACATTTGTATTAGGGATGGTAGGGGTAAAAAGTTTCCTAACTCCTGCCATGAATCCCTCAAGGTCAATATATCTGTATGATGCTACCCTCATCTTGCAGTTCTCTAACCATTTACTTACTGAATTAATGACACCCTTGCCAATGGTAAAATTAAAGATCTTAAACTGTCTGGGGGTTAAGGTCCCCTTCTTGTGTGGTGCAAAATGTTCATTATCTGTCAATAATAGTTGCCAGATGAATTCCATGGTAGCAACTCTGGATGGTACATGGTAGGGTAAGACATGAGGTGGATGTGTGCATCCATATACCCTAATCATGGTGAAATTCTCTTCCAAGAAGAAATCTCCCCAGTTGTGATCACCTTCCCATTTGTCCACATACTCACAAGGCCTCAACAAATGCAACACCTTTATTGGGAGCCTAGTTTTACTGATACCCATGCTCTGCATTAATGGATATACAATCCAGTTTTCAAATCCATAGAAGTCATAATCCTTGGATGTATAATTCCATATCCTAACCCAAAACTGAATGGGATTAGGTCGGCCCTGGAAAATCCTTTGAGGATTCAAGTTATTCACATCCATAATCCCAAAGTTAAAATGCAATAATTAATGCATCGGGATGGAATAGTGGAAGAACCTAGGCTCCTTCTCCTTTGGGTCCTTCATCTTCTTCTGCACAACTATAAATCCCTCATGCATTTTATCCATAATGTATTGTATATAATCATAATTGGTGCTAGAATGCACATCTTGCAAGTCTAACACCATCATCAGAACTCTTGCACTTATCTTCTTTTCCCCTCCATCTATCCCTAACACTCTACACAAGGCATAACCAATATACTTGATATAAAAATGCAGGTCTTTGAAGCAGTAGGGAGCAGTTCCAGGTATAGGAGTAAGATGATTCCTAACCTCTTTAAGCATATGCTTTTGTAATTGGGTCCTAGCAGCACCAGGTTGCAACCTATACCTCTCCTCTTGTCTAGTAAGATTTATCTTGGTAGACATAGTACTATGTAAGCCAAAGGCTTGCATAAATGAATTCCTATTTAAAATCAATAGGGTAGTACCATCATTTTTCTTGACTATCCTAGACAAGGCATCATAGTGGCTAGAAAGACCTAGAAACACGTCTACGTCTATAAAAACATCAGGAACAATTAACCTAGCAAGGCCACACGTCCAAGGCTTTAACACTGGGATAGCTTTATCAGAATTATTATAGAAGTAGTTATAAAGAGAAAAACCTGTTGATCCCAGAGTGCAAGCATCTCTGATCTCATAGTAGTCATCTGCTAGCAAATTTGCATTGGCCCTCTTGTTTTGTGTAGACCCCGGCAACAATTTTATGAATTCATCAGAGTAATTCCTCTTCCCTTTCACATCATCATCTACTTCATCACTCCTCCCACTGGTTGAAGCCACACTGACAGCCTTACTCATCTTGTTTTGTATCAAACTTCTCTCTTACCAATATTGAAACAAATCTATGCTCAAAACACACTGCTCTTCTCTATTCACTACCTAATAATTCAAGAAACCTGATAACCAGATAGGTACTCTGCAACTGATCAATTTCTTCTTTTTGAAAACAAAAGACCTAGCACTTCTTCGCTCTGCAATTCTGAGAGTATGATAAGTTGAAAATAAACTTTCGATCAACTCTTTATGGTAACTATTCTAAGTACATAGCTCATCATTGGAAAGACAATCAATTCAGCTTTCAATTTAGCACGCTATGAAATTAATTGAAATCCTAGCCGTAGTTCATGAGTGTGATAGGAAATCAAAATCATATATGTGTATCTTCAGAAAAACCCTTATAAAATTTGAAGAGGGTGACATTTCTTCATATGATTGGTTTTTCATCAGATATCTCAGCTACCCTTTTCATATAGAAATCAATATTCTAGATTGTCATTGGATGCTGAATCTTTCACATTGTCACGTCAGCAACTACCACCTTTTATGAATTTTCATATTTAGTGACCACGCGACTGTGTAGTATCTCCTTGTCGTTGACCAAACTCCTTAACCCTTAATTCTTCTGGAGATCTAGCAACTGTTTGATTTTGTTTTCTTGGCTAACCATAGTTCAGTTTTGGCGATCACGTGATTGAAGGAATCAAAGTTGCTAGATGAAATACTAAACTCAAAGTTTATTCAGAGACTCCGTGACTGATGGTTATCTTCACCTTTTACTGTTATCTCCAAGTCGCTGAATGTTTATTTTTATTTACGAAACCTCGCAACTAACCTTGGTCACCCCATCACTGATTACAAATGTTAGTTGACAATTCTTTCAGAGACTATGTGACAAACTTTAACTTTTGATTTCAATTCGGAGACTACACGACAACAAAGAACTTTATACTCTTAGTCTCCTAATCGCCAGATGACCTTATTCTTTTGGGAGACCACATGACTAACCTTCATCTTGTTCATTGTGGACACGTGTCTCCTTTAACTATCTGTCTCCAAGTCACTGACTAAAAATTGACTTAGCATCTTAATCCAGCGACCACCCAACTGTCATATATTGTAAAATGCTTGCAATTTGTCGTGAAGTCTCGACATATTTTACTTAACTGTCATATGATTTGGAGACCCCACGACATGAACCTTTAACATGTCACTTAATCGCATCCCAATTTGGAGACTATGTGACTGAAGCAATCGCTAAGTCTCATAAAAATTTACTAACCGCTGGCTTCTTTGCGTGACACCGCAACTTAACGGTTTGCTTTGGCTGCTGACTACTGAATTGCCTCTGTATTGGGAGACTTCACGACTAAAGAGTTCCACCAAGTCTCATAAAAATAAGGAAGAATCTGTTTCCTCAAGAGACATCCCTACAATAGTTGATCGCCAAGTCTCCTAACAAAAAGGAATATGCTCCTAGGATCAAGCGACTAGGCGACTATTATAAAAGGCACATGACTTAAGTTGTTCAAAAAGGTAACGCAAAAATAGAAACCTGATTGACATTTTAGGGCCTTTTAGCATTTTGACTTAGAATACAGGTTAGGGTTTTGGGGTTTTGCATTATTCATATGGATTTTGACCCAAAAACCTAGAAATCTTATAGGGATATTACGAGAATGAGATACTTCTGACTTGGGAAAGAAATGGGCATGAGGACAACAAAAATTTAGGGCAAACAAAAAAAAACCAGGAATACAACCAACAACTACCAAGAAGAAGCATGCAGATGTTGAATCTCAGTTAGCTGAGTATTGTCCTCACTACCACAAACAAAAGAAAGACTGTGGATGCAAGCTGGTGGCGAACTTGGAGAATCGACACTTGCCTACCTAGTACATGAAGATAGAAGGAGACGATGAGCAAGTGTTTTTTTTTGCTCAATGTTGGCCATGGGATTCAAGACAAGGTATGCCTCAAGATCCTTTGCAGTTTTCCAATCCTTATAATAGTCAATGGAAAAACCAAAATTATCAGAATCCTTCTTAGTACTCCCAATAACCAGTTGCCTAACCAATATAATAACCAATGGCCTAACCAACAGAATAATACATGGCCTAACCAACAGAATAACCAGTGGCCTCAGCCTCAAAATTAGTGGCAACCACCACATGGATAATCTATAGCCTTATATTAGTTAATCTATAGTTTAGATTAAATTGATTTTATCTCTATGTCATGCAGGTAATTGATCCTCAACATTCCATATTATTCTTGAAATCCCCTCATTAGTTCAATATAAACTTTTAATATCTCATTTGTTTCACCATATTGATGCTATTTTTTTACATAATGTGTTATGTTTGTAATCTTATGTATTATGTATGTTTTATCATTATTTTTTGAATGATATTATATTTATATTTTGATTTAATAAAATTTATATTTTGTCATCATAAGAAGTGATTAATGTGTGAGCTAAACTTCAAATACTTATTTTTTTCTATGCTTATGTATGCATAATCACTTTTTGGTCTAATTCAAATGATTAATACCTTAACCAAAGATTGTACTTCATTACAAGGTCATTCTTCGAATTGTAATATTAATTTACTAAAATGCAAAATCAAAATAAAACATTTTTGCCATCTACCCCACTTTATACTTTGGTCCTAAGTGAATTATGAATAGTCTTTGAACTTCATACCACTTTATCTATATAATAATATCAACTTGCAAACATTCAATCACATAAAAAAAAATAACTTGCAAACATTCAATCACATAAAGATATTATTATTTATTAGAATGACAATAATTTTAAATTGCACTAAATTTCTAAAACTAAGAGAGAAATATTACACATCTAGTCATTCTCATCCTAGAGAACGTTTATCACCTAATAATCATCCTAAAATTCATGTGCATGTTTGAATTTTTGAGGTATTTTTAGATGGTATCTTAATAGAAAAACCCTAAGAATTTGAAAATTGATATAATTATATTCAGTAGTCCATTTATCTAAAAATCTACTATCATATCGAACTCTTGACTTAGAAGTCCGAATTGTGATATGTGCAAGGTGCGGTAAAAAAATTGTAGCTCTGGCATTTGCGATGTAGATACTGTTCCTTGGCATTTGCGATGCAGAGTCGGCCAAGATTTTATTTGAGAAATGTCGCCATTCCAGGAAATCCTTTGCATGAATTCAACGACTATGGGAGAGACGTCCAGGATGGAAATGTTGTTGTTGCTGTAGATTTCACCTCCACATTGTTTACATTATTATGTCCCAGACATCTCTATAGCTCCTCAGGATTTCTTTCCAATCATAACTTCCCTCCTTCCATTACACCTTAACATGTGAGCAATAGAATAATATTTTTTTAAGTTTAAATATCTATTTGGACTATATAGAATATGATTCTTTTTCTGTCTACCTAAGAAACTTCAACAACCACTATATCTCTTTGGCCTCGTTGGTACAACAACACCAATAACATATAATAGGAGTAATGGATGCTCTTGTTAATCTTGAATATGATGCTATGGCTAGGATACTTGCAAGCCATTCTGATATATCACAATCCACATCAACATTAGCATTAGCTAGTCATATTTTAGAATATTTGAAAATTACCATAATATTAAAAGCTCCAACCTTTCCATTTGTACTCAATATTGACAACACCCAAATCCTCCAGTTGCTTATCTTTCCCCGACCTGACCATAGTTATGAAAGCATGATGACTCATAATAAAATCAATTCAATTGCCTTCTCTATAACTCTGTTGGTTGCCCAAAGGTACTTATTTTTGCATCTTACCTATTCAACAAGCAGTCCAGTCCATTGTATTGTAGCATTGTGGTGATTTAAAATAAAATAATTATAATGGGTTTTGGTGAGGTTTAACAATTACCTCGTAGCAAGCACCACAACCAGCCCCATTTCTATACAATGACTGATTGACAACAACAACATTTCCAGCCTGGGAAGGTGCAAAAACACACTCAAACTTAATGTCCATGATCTTTTTTTACAATACTTTCTCACTTCTTCCAGGATACTTCTATTCCTTTGATGACGATTTAAGAGACTATTTTAATATCTTGGAGTAACTTTTATCTATTTGTTTTTCTTGTGGAACCACCCACACAACAACAAACTTTTACAGAGTAACATGCCTAAATTCGAGGTATAGCCAGTTCTTTCTAGAGAATGGAAATCCTATTCTAAATTTTGGTTAGAAATTCCCCTATGCTGGTAAATTTGGACTAGGGAATGTGATATTAAAAAACAAACACATAATTTTCTCCAAACTTTTGTATCTCGTCACAATCCAACCTTGGCTCACATGCCAATGAAGAGATGACTAAAAGCCTATAAGAATTCAAGAAAATAAACAGTAGGTTGAACAATGCATATATGCATTACCCAAGGCCCTTTCCTTGTGTGATGGATGACTATGCTTCCAAACACAATTGCCAGAAGCACATAATTCAACAAGGAAAGCATTTATGACAATGAAGTTAAAAAGACATCAAATTTCAGAATAAAATGTTGAAAGCATAATTTCTTCCCTTGCACATTGTAGGCAACATAGGCTTTTAACCTTCCCCTGCTTCCATCCATCTCTTCATAAAAACATATCCTGTTTTGTTGTGATAGGCATAAACCCAAATTCGGCCTTGTCACTATACTACTGACTCCTAAATGACATGTTCAGACACGTTAGGTGTCTATGCATAGTGTAGAAAACATAAATAGAGTATGTAACTATCCTCGAACACTCCACGCGCTCATCTACTGACTCCCCTGAAAGACTCTTTGCTGATGTCCAGATCTTTAGTT
The DNA here is from genome assembly GCA_018584345.1 of Thuja plicata. Lineage (NCBI taxonomy): Eukaryota > Viridiplantae > Streptophyta > Pinopsida > Cupressales > Cupressaceae > Thuja > Thuja plicata. The sequence goes on along the minus strand of MU223711.1, from coordinate 680,982 downwards.
TCCTTGAATTTTCAAATGCGATAGTACAATATTGAATGCAATACATGAAACTTATATATAAAGAATAGTAAATCCAAATGGTTTGAAAAAATCTACCAAATCTACGGTGGATAAAAACTTGTACATATATTAAGAAAATATATATTTGTTTAAGGAATTTTAAAAGAATATATATATTTAAGGAATTCTAAAAGCCCATATTTTTAAATAATTTAAATAGTAAAAGTGCTCAAATTTAAAGAATTCTAAAAGCCAATGTTTTTAAATAATTTTAATAATAATATATATATTTTTAAAGAATTTTTAGAGCCATATATCATTTGAATTGAAAGAGAAGTTTTGTATTTAGGATCTCTTAAAAATATAAATGACCATTTTGAATTGTGGCGTGCCTCTTGATTTGATAATGAGAAAATGATATTAAAATTTAATAAATATCAATTTTTTAATTTTTATCTTTTTTAAAATATCAATTATCTTCTTATTTTTCAAACAATAACAAGAAGATGACAAAGTTGGAATGAATTGTTGTAACACGTGGGAGGAAATAATTAAAACATATAAATATTAGAACAAAATAAATTTTAGGAGAAATTGTGAACTCATAGGTTCAGTTAAAATGTTGTCTTATTTCCGTGTAGTTTACATAGTATTTCATTTAATTTGGTAAAAGTAAACTTCGAGAATGTTGAACATTTTCCTTGTTTACCATACTATAATTATATTCTTAAAAAAAATTAAATTAAATGAATTATAAGATAACAGAATTGCATATTATTGTACTTTGTATATTATACATTATTAAATGTAATTTAAAAAATATGTATTTATATTTGTTGTTTTTAGTTTTAACTATTTGTAATATTATATTATAATTATACTTGTTTTATATTACATACATTATGAACTATTAAATATAAATTAAATATTAATTTATATAAATAATAAATATAAGTATTACTATTTCGTATTTATTTTTAAATTTAAATTTTAACTTATACAATTAATTTAATTATTTATATCTTTCTATCAAATTTAAATTTATTGGAATTTAAAGTATTCTAGCATAATTATATTTTTTATTTGTATTTTTATTTACATAATATTATTAATATTTTAATTTTAATAATTCTTAAAAAATGGACTTTTAAATTTGATATGTTTATCAACTTCATAATTTTTTTAAATTTTTATTAGATTTTTAAGTAAATTTATTGATAATAAGTATCTTAAATAATGATTAGGGTATACATAGTGGTTAGTATCATGGTTAGAGTCAGGGTTTGGATTAAGGTTAGAGTTGAGAGTTAAGTTTAGGATTAGGATTATAGTTAGGATCGTGGTTAGGGTTCATTACCATTATCATTAGGGTTAGAATCAAGGTTTAGGATTACGATTATGGTTAGGTTTAAGATTTATATCATAGTTGTAATTATGGCCAGGGTTATGGTTTTGATTAGGGTTAATATTTAGGTTAGGGTTAAGATAAGAGTTTAGGTTTACACCATGATTAGGGCGAGAATTGAGATTAGAGTTTGGGTTATGATATTACTTAGGATTGAGATTTAATGTTTTGGTTAGGTTTAAGATTAGAATTAGGGTTGGGGTTAGAGTTGTGAATAGGGTTTAGGGTTACAATTATGGTTAGGGTAAGGGGTTACAACATGGTTATTATTATGATTAGGGTTAAGATTTTGATTAAGGTTAGGGTTAAGGTTAGGATTGAGGTTATATTAGCAATATGGTTAGTTTTATGGTTAAAGTTAAGGTTTTTGTTAGGGATAGGGTTACGATAATGGTTTAGGTTTATGTCATGATTAGGGTTAGGGTTGTGTTTACAATTTGGGATATGATCTTGTTTAGGATTAGGATTATGGTTTAATATCTCAGATAAGGTTTAAGGTTAAGGTTTATGATAATGGAACATGATTAACTTCCTAATTAAGAGGTTTTTAAATTTAATTTTGTAGCCATCACTTCTCTATTTAGACCTATCTTGCACAAACATCATTGACTAAATAGTCTGCCAAATGACCTTATTAGTTGCACAAATCTATGCAAAAAAAAATAGACCAAATTTTCTCCCTACTTCACCTTCAATATCTCTTTGCCGTACCCATTACACCTTAAGGTGTGATTGCTAATTAGCCAATAGGCTTTTTATAGGGAGAAACCCATGACCGAAAATGTGCCTCACGCTCTTTTTTGTGCGGATAAAAGTTTTTCAATCAGTTTTCTTTCTGCCATTTTTTGAGCCGCTAATAAAAAATTCCATTTGAAATTTGTCTACATTTGATCGTGCTTATAAAGTTCTCGCCCCTTCTCATAGGAGAAACTACGCAATGGTTTACAACTTCTGTGCTCATCCATGGAGACTATAAATATGGTTCCCAGCTCCTTCGATACACATCTTCATATTGTTGTATTCTATGTAAGAAGGAGGAATAGATATTAAAGTAGGGCGCTTATTTATGTAAATCCATCATCTCTGTAAAAGACTTTGATTTGCAGTTTATGTGTTAAGCCACAAATACAAGGACCATCGACAACTTCTAAGGCCAAGATCCAGGACAAGGAGGGAATCCCTCTTGATCAGCAATGTCTCATCTTTGCCGGGAAACTTTAGTTTTTATTTGAAGCGTACTCCTTGCCTGTGCCAAAATGGGAGCTTCCAAATAGGGTAGACATTGATCAAAGAAAAACAGAAGGTCTTATTACAGTCGAAAATGCTCTAGTAGAATTATATGCAAAATGTGGAAGCATAAACGAGGCATGTAAACTATTTGACAGAATGCCTTAAAGAAATATGGTCTCATGGAATGCTATGTTTGCAGGATATGCACAAAATACGTTTGATGAAAAATGATTAAATATTTTCAACATAATACGATTAGCAGGTTTAAAGCTCTGTCAACATTGTCCAGCCTGTACAAAAATGGGAGCCATGGATGTACAACACAAGACAAATAGTAGAGGCATTTCGCTAGTTGGTGTAGCTGCAATTGCCCAAAATGTGTAAGCTTAGATGAGGCACGTGAACTGTTTGACAAAATGCATCAGAGAAATATGGCCTAATGGACTCCCTGATTATAGGATATGAACAAAATAAATTTGTTAGAGAGGCCTTTGAAACATCCAATCAAATGCGATTATCCGGTCTATAGCCTTGCCAACATCCTCCCAACATGTGCTAAAATGGGTGCTGTAGAAAGGGTATGACTATGGACATCTACCATTGTTTATAAAATAAAGGAATTTTCTCAGACATACTTCGAACTGTTCTAGTAGACATGGCAAATGGCTAAATAGCTAAATAGCCGACAAAATATACCTGATAGGACTAATTGATTTATTTTATTATTTAAATAAAAAATGGCAATGGAGTTGTCTAATTAAAAAATGAAAATAAAAGTTAAAAACAATTGTTTTAAATTTTTTTATCACTTTTGTATGTGGAATGTTAAAATTATTGATTAATTTAAAAAAAAATTAAAATACTGTTATTTTGAATTTTTAATTAATTAAATTTTTGGTGCATTCTGATCCCTCAATAGTCATTTCCCATATTCATAAGTCAATTTTTTATCATACGTAATTGTAGCTAAAACTCATCGTGCCAATTTATCAAGATGAGGTAATATGTTTAGGTTGAAATTAATGAAATATTTATGTAGCCAATATTCATTATATGTGCAGGGATTTCTGGTGTTATTAATTTATATAATTATTTATGTTCAAGTTAGGCATATTGTAATCTTCTGCGCCAACTACACTATGAGGAACAATACAGAATGAGAAATTCAATTGCTCTAAATTGTGGGCTTTACAACTTTGTAGATGCCAAATGGAGCCCACCTTCTCACTAAGTTGTAAAGAGTTGGTCATTTTTTTGAATTATTAGTCAAGTCTACTATAGCAATTAATAGAAGCCAATTTTCTCTTTTTGTTGACCAATAATAGTAAATTGACAAATATTAACTCATTTTTGCCTCCACGATAGTATCATTAGTATAGCAATTAATAGAAGCCAATTTACTGAGGCGTTATATTTTGACATGCATAAATATTTTCCCTAACCACAATTGCATAATCTAGGCTTTTATTTTTGGGGAGCTTTAATATACCCCTTTCTTTTATTCGGCTGATTAAAAACAATATGCTATAATTAGATCTAGATCTTTGAGGTAGTAGTTGTTATATTAATCCTTCTTAAAAATGCAAAAAAAGTAAGCTACAACTTGGATTACTAATAGGAACTTGATTTGATTAAAAATATCAGCAAAATGTTCTTGATGAGTGTACTAGAAAAATAATTTAAAAATTCCTCTTTGTATAGCAAGACGAAATTGTTTAAACAAGTTTTAAGAAACTCTAAATTATCAACAACATTTTCCCACATCTTCTGAAAGACCTTTCTCTTTGGCCATGAAAAGGTTATCCAAGCAAACAACCAAGAATTATTCATAATTTCTAAATCAACTAATTTCCATGCTATCTCCTACAAGGCTATAGATAGATAAAACAAAATAAAAATAGCATTCAAAAGTTGATCAATGGATCATCTCGTACCATGTTTTTCATTCGAGAGTGTAGGCTTCAACAAGATCTACCTCCACTCTCCTTTGAACATTCTCTGCTTAAAATAGAGTTACTAGGCCAAAAATAGCTCAAGAATCCTCCAAAAAATTACAAGAAAGACATGCTTGTGCATTTTTTGAGGTGTAAGATGATTTTCACAACTTATGTCAGCATCCTACTCACTTATGCCTGGATGGGATCTTTGTGGTAGTTAATGGACTATCAGATATGATAGAAGGATATGCACACAAGGAGCATATGTAGTACCAAATTCCCTTGTGTTTTCACTTGTTCTCCCTCCCTGCGCAATTGGGGGTCTTGGCCCACAATGTATGGATGACCATCAAAGCTTAAGGAGTCACGCAAAATGATCTCTTCAAAAGGCTTTTCCAAACAAATGCAGAATGGAGCAACAATATAATACTGTTGTGACAGACCTACAAGTGAAATATGAAAGCATAGATTGAAATGTGAAAGCTTTGAAATAGGGCATGTAATTTATTTTGACAAAACCATTCAAAGAATTTTTTCCTCATGAATGCAAGATCTAGCATCATGGATAATATGCAACAAGTGTTTAACAGAATGCCACGTTGGGACGCGTCTAGTGTAATTGATGCCGTGTAAGATATGCACAAGATATATTTGGTGAAAATCATTTATAAAATTTCCAACAAATGCAACTTATTGGCCATTCTTTGTAGTAATTTCCCCTTCTATTCAATGACATAGGAAGTTTTTTGATTTAGGGTATAAATGTTGGTTTCTTCATAGGTCTAAGTTTTCTGAACTCTGAAAAGTTTATGTTGAGCACCTTGTAGAACTAAAAATGGTTGGTGATGATATTTTGACACTGGTCTTTTATGCTAATGAGATTTTGGGTTGTTGTATTAGGTACATAGATCTAATTCTTTCATGCCAGTTAGAGAGTTGAGAAATTTCATAAGAGAAGAATTGAGAGAAGTAGAGCAAGGAAAGGTTTCTCAACATAGTAATAACATTGAGTAATGCTTGAATTTTACAAAGTAATTTCAAAGGTGAGGGACAATACCATAGTGCAAAGTGATGAATTTTGTAAATGCTCAACATTTGGTTGGATCAGTAAAGTTGTATTTATGCCCATTTAAAGGGATTGGTACCAATGCATTATACATGCCTGTGATATTTGATTATTGATATGGTTTTGTTCAAAATGAGTACAAAAGGGAAGGGTGTTACTGAGTATTTCTATCCATCTTTTTTTTATCTCCAAGGGAACTTGACTATCTTGTTGGTGCTACATCTAAAACCAAGTGACCTTTTGGATGGATCTAGGGTATTCGCTAAAACTGGTGAGATAAATCATGTTGTGGATAAAATGATAAAATTTTTTTTTGCAAAAGATATAGAAAATGTAAGAGGAAAGATTTCACTAAAAATGATTTTCATTTGAGGAAAGAAGATAAAGTAAAGGAACAAATAAATTAAAATCAGGGCAATGTACATTGGGTAAATATTTTTACCAAAGTCAAATGATTTTGTTCAAAGAGATTACATGTAACAATGGTATGTGATTAGTACTTCATGATGGTTTTATTTTTAAAAAAATATTGAAGGTCAAAGAGATTACATGCAACAATGGTATGTTGAAGGTGTCTACTGTTATAATATGAGACAGATTTACTATGAAATGATTTCTTTATTTACATGAAAATCATAATGTAAAAGCCAAATCATCATTTTTACCTCACAATGTCAATTTACAAGAAAGGGAGTATGTTTACAACAAAAATAAAGTCATCAAAGGGGAATACTCATTTTGGCTTCAAAGTAAAATATTTTCACAATGTGTTATTTTTATAGGAAAATATTTTTAGTTAGAATGAAGGAGAATATCTTTGACCTAAAAGTGCAGATCAAAAGATCAGGACAGAAGTTAAAAGAGTTTTCTTAATAAAGTTTTTAATAGTTTCAAAAATAACTTTCTTCATACATATGATCAATATATTTATACCAATAGTTATTTATGTATTTTGAAAGTATATAAAAAATACTATTTGTAATATAAAATATTGTACATATTAAACTAATGTATCTTATATGCACATATCAAATTGTTATTTCTAATATATTAACTTATATATATTTCCTATCGACTAACCCTTGCACCTCATTTGGTACAAATGCTAGTTATGTTTATATAAAAGTTTCTATTAACATTTTAATAAAACTCTAGTTTTGAAAAATAATCCTGTTAACTTCAACACATCAATTACATAGAATTGCCTTCCAATACTTACAAATTGTTCAATGAATCAACCCAATAAGCTATTGGTTAAATTCTCTTCGCTGAACAAGATTTTTCAAACATTAATTATTGGCATATCATACCATACAAAGATAAATGGAAAGTGCATTTCCTTTTGAATCTGAAACGAGGTAGCCTATCTAATAACGTAAAAATAAAAAAAAACTCTCCACTTGATCTAATCAAGTAAAGCAATACTCCAGCGATGCAAACAACATAACGAAGGAATCACTTCAATTTCTCTATTTTTTAAACTGTAATAAGTTTTGTTTTGGGTGATGGGATTGATGAGATCAGACAACACATTACTGAATCTCAGGTTCAATTTATTTACTAAACAGGAGATCAAAATAGAGATAGATCTGGATGCAATATTTTAAAGTTGCAATAAACACATTCCTAGTTTAAGCAAGATAACCATGTCATGGTCTGCCTTTAGATCTCTCCATCCCATAGTTCTTCAATGGTTTTGTAAGGGCTAGTTGTTGAGTTTACAAGATATTCTCCCCTCAAATTCTTCCTCTGCTCAAGCTTGCTCAGTTTCTCATGGTCTTCTGTAGTTAAACACCAGTCAAAAACCTAAAATTTTTCTGTTATCCTCCCTTTATTAAAGCTCTTGGGGACCACACACACGCCCTGCTCTATTCCCCACCTCAACATAACCTGCAAAGAACAATAACAAGAATGCTACTTCACATGCAAACTATAACACGAAGATATATGAAGTGATACATTCAAAAATCAAAGAAGAAATGACAACTATATACCTGTGCTACAGACTTTCCACGGTTTTGAGCAATTTCCTTAATCACAGGGTCGCCCAACACTATGTTTGATCCCCATGGAGTGTTTGGAGCTCCAAGGGGAGGCCATGCACATACTTGAATTTTCTTCTTACTGCAGTACTCTCTTACCTTTTTCTGCTGCCACATTGGGTGCATCTCTACCTACCATGTATTCCACGACTTCTCATCAATTTCTTAACCTTTTAGAGAAAATGTAGATAACTAAACTTAAGAGAGAGTAAGATTATACAGTATAACCTTACTTGATTAACAGCAGGAGGAGTTTTGGCATAGCTCAACAAATCTTCAATTTTTTAACAGGAAAAATTGCTCAACCCAATGGCTTTGGTGAGACCCGATTCTAAACATTTTTCCATGCCTTGCCATGTAGATTTGATATCCAGAGGCCAAAAGTCTTCCTCCTTTGGTGGAAGAGTATATCCTTTCCTTAACCTTATAGGCCAGTGTATCAGATACAAGTCTACGTATTCCAGCTGCAAACTCCTGCAATAAAAAAACTTAAAAAATAATTGTTACATCTCTACATGAAAAAATTGATTCTAAGATAAAACATAGATTATAAACATGTATGTGTAGATTTAAATACTCGAGACTTTTGGTGATAGCAGCAACGGGATCCTCATGTTCATCATCCCCCAGTTTAGTGATCACAAACACTTCCTCCCGCTTGACAACACCCCTTTCAAAAGCTTCTGTGAGACCTGCTCCCAACGCACCTTCTGATCCATAATAGCTGGCTGTGTCAAACTGTCTGTATCCAACCTGTATTCCCACTTACACAGGTTAATAAATTTCAAAAAATATCAAGACATGAAGTTAATGATATAAATTCTTTCTTGTCTATATAATTCATCATAGATAATAAGCAAAGAGTAACACTTATTCATTTGATATTATTCTAAATGAATGATGTTTTGATTGTGAACTTTTTTTTCACAGAAACTTTATAATCTAGGAAAAGCTTATTCTATTTACTGTTACCTAAAGTAAGTGATGTTTTTGATTTGAGTATTTTTATGAAGGAAACTTCATAATCTATCAGAAATGAGAAGGGAAGAGAAACACTTGTTCTATTTATTTTGATATTATATTTTTCCATGAAAGAAACTTCATAATCTATCACAGATGACAAGAGAAGAGAAACATTTGTTCTATTTACTATTAGTCAAAATAAGTAATATTTTGATTGTGAATTTTTCCATCAAAGAAACTTTATAATCTATTATAGATGACAAGAAAATAAGTGACACTTGTGAGGTTTTATGTCAAGGAAACTTTTTTAATACTTCAAAGAAAAATACTTATTCTATTTACTTTTAGTAAAAAAAATAATGTTAGAATCAGATTATAAGGAGAGAAATTTATTGTTACCCAAATTAACAAGGGCTGCAATTGCAGCGTAGTTCCTGCCAAATGATGGGAGGACTGCATTATACAAATTGGTTAGGTGGGATTTTGACAAATGAATAGAATAGTTGGGAGAACTACACACTACTTAGGATGATGCAAGTCTTACATAACAAATGTAGAGACCATGGGCCATATAGCAATAGACAAGACTCGATGAACAAGATAGTATTAGTTCTCATTCGAAGCTAATATAAATTGGCTGAGTTGAGTTGCTAATCTCACAATTAATGTTCAAACACATGAAATCAATAAGGCATTTACATGATATCAAGAGGGGATAGCTTTCTGTATGCATCAAGAATGAAACTCTTGAAGTGTTTCTATTTCCATCTTTAGTTGCCTTCCTTTCACAAAAACAATATTATGGTATTCATTTTGTGTGGAGATGAACCCATTAATGTCACCGTTTTTATAGTTAAGTTGTGGATTCTCAACCATTCATTTTATAAGTACATGAATTTTTTTGTTGTTTGCAGCTGGTAGTTAAACATCAGATTACTTTTGTTGTTTGCAGTTGGTAGTTAAACATCAGATTACTTGTGGTAATTTCTTTAAAATTTTCAATGTAGGTGGTTTAGCAAGCCTCATTTTTTGTTGCATTTTTCTTCTATCAGTATTGCGTCCCAAGTTATCTTCTTTTTTTTTTTTTTATCAATATAGGTACCTTCAGAAATCTTCAGAAAGAGAAGAGGTTAAAATGTTTTGGCATCTTAAATATTTCATATAAAGGTCAAATGATCAGAGATTTTTAAAAGTGCAAAATAAAGATATTTTGTTAATACCTTATACTTTTAAGTCCCAAGAACACATTGCCAAGGTTTTGGAGGGATAACAAAGGGTAAGTGAAAAAGACAATTTTGTTTTGCAACAAGAAGGAAAAAAAAAGGAAAAGCCTTAGTTTGTTGTTCATTACAGGAAGATACCATCAAATCACGAGTAAATGTAGAATTTTATATTGAAATAGTAGTTTTCATAAAAAACATTGAGAACATTGATTTCAAGATGATGAAAGATGATCTTCATGCATAGATCTTCAGTTTATCAAGTTAGGAAATAACATGTAATGATGGTAAAGACAAGCAATAGCTGTTAACAAGGGTTTCCATTACAAGACGACAACAAAACCTTGCATAGTAATTAACAATTTTGAAGAGAGACAAGCAAATTTTAGACAAAAGTGAGGGTTTCTTGAAGATAAATAGTGAAGATATTCATTATGAAACATTAGTATCTTACATATCATAAACAACAGGTCATAAGTGGAACAACAGTATTGAAGGGCCCATGGTTTGCAAGAAGAAGAAACTATGATTTGCAAGATAAAAGCATGCCCGTGTAAAAAAAGAGGAAAAATGTGTTCTTTCAAGAAACAATAATAAACAGTAGATCTGAAGGAATGAATGACAATATTCCTTTTGCAGAGGTAGCTCATTATATGAAAATGACATTAATAAATGAGACAGAGGATAATAAATGCATAGACCAACATATTCAGTGGAGTTTCAACACAAAGATTGAGCAAATATCAAAAGAAGAGCTTCAGAATTTTAATAAAGAGCAGCATATACAATGAAAGGAACATATCAGAAGCAAATCAGTAAAATAACAACACGATTTCATAAAGGAATAACATGTTGTTGAAAAGGAAACAATAGTTTGCAATAAAGAAGTGTCAAATTTGTCAAATAACACCATTATCTCATAGATATGAATAGCATGTTTGATAAGTATTCCTAGCCTAGACGAGAAATAAAGATCCAAGACAAGAACAAAAAACCTATGAAAGTGAACAATGAGTTTGCAAAAGACATAATTTTAGTTTTAAATGATAAGCGAATCAGTAAAATAGCATTTCTGGGTTCCCCTGTTTTTTCCTAGAAAAAGTGGCTTTATACCATTTGTTGCATCTATTGCTCTGCAACAGCCTCGTAACAGTTTCTTGTTTGGGTTTTTTGCGAGAAGAATCGTGAAGAACACTGGAGAATCCTGTTCTTTTTCCTTCTTCCCTACCTCAGTACCGAGAACAGAGCTGCTATGTCTATTTATAGTGCTTGTCTTCTTAATAGCCTTATCAATGTATCAGAGTTCAGACAAATAGTTACAAACCCATCTAGTTTTGGCAGATTATTGCAGTACAATCCTAATGCAAATAATCCCAATTCGTCCTCTGCATCATTCCTTCTGCGAACAGATGAGAATACTAATGTGGGTTCTCAAGGCAGTTAGATCTTCATCAACTGTAGCTGCCCAAATCAAGTTCAGAACTGCATAAATGATATCAAGGAGATTGTCACTGCAGCCACTGAATTTGAGGGCAAGAACAGGACATCCAAACTAATTTAAACTAAGTAAACCATAGCCATACCTGCTGAACCGACAGAGGCACCTTAGCTAATGAAAGATATCATGTTTTGAATGCCAGACAAGGGGGAATTAAACAGGCAACCAGAGCCTAAGACAAGTGCATTTTCCACGACCGTCCACCTCAGAGTAGCATGCATAAAAACCCTAAGCGCCAACTGTGGCAGGTAACCTGGCATCACATTATAGAGAGTGACAGAGTGAGAGAGAATGCTAAGAGTAGGTATGCAGTCATCGTAAATCTCAAAAGTTTTCTGCAACTGACAGAACATTGGTAGTTCCAATACTTTGATATTCGCCCGTTCTCTTGCATAGAAAGCTACGAACCCTCCGACTTAGCCAAAGGAAATGTGCCAGCGACAATTTTACACAGGCAACAGGTAAAGCTCGCTCATCTTTCTTTAAGAAACATTGAAGATGAAAATAGAAAAATAAAAATAAACCAATGTTATTGGCCGTGGAGGGAATGATTAATCACAGTTTAACGTTTCAGCCTCCGCAATAGTTTCCTGCGTGCAGGAACTAATAATACTTCAATTGTCAGTTTTTACATACTTAAACTTTATAATCCAACATAATTGACAAGAAGGGAAATAGTTCCATTTAAACGAACCGTAGGATCTTAAAAACTACCCACCAAATATCACAACACAAACGGTGTATCTGCCAACCGTTAAAACAAACAAAGACAGAAAAGACGAGACTTGAATAGCAAAAATTGAGGTTGCAGTTTTCACTCGCAACTTTTAAAGAACAACCCAATTATAATATACATTAAAAAGAAGGTTAAAATTTCTATATTAACAGGCTACATAGTATTGCTGGCCACTCAAGCGATTGGCAATCAGAGTGGGATAAAATGATTAAAACATATGAAACAAACCATTCTTTAAAAAAAGTATGTCTCAAAAGTTGAATTCTTTAAACAAACAAATTACTTGGAGGAGATTGAATGTGAGTGAAAGTGCAACTCAATTACTTTTCTCCATGTGAGATCAGACGTCAGTGATCATCTACACACAAAAAAAAACTACCTCCTAAGAGAAAACTTCCATATGCTCAAGCATGTTATATAATTAACTAATCCAGACTTAAGACAGTAATTATATATTCAATGAAGCAATTCAAACTATAAGCTCTTATATTCTGCTACCTGAAGAGCCACACCGACAGCTGCCTTAATCTCCTCAT
>MU223711.1:641936-659844 GCA_018584345.1 Thuja plicata | reverse complement strand
TTCTAATTCAAAATGCTCATGATATGCTCCTCAAATCAACAATTTGCTTCCTAATTGATCAAAATGCTATGGAAAATGCTCAATTACTCTCAATTACTAACAAATTGCCTATAATAAGGATGCTTTGATCTTGAATTTCTAGGATATGAAATGCATAGAAAATGGCTTGTATTTATAGCAATTTCCCAAGGGTAGGGGGTAGAGTGAATTAACCATGGTCAAGCCTTGGTTGAGTGAAAGGATTTGAGATGGTTTCAAATGGGGGGACCATTTAAATGGTTGTCCTCAAAGGGTGGGATCTCATTGGTTGATCATTTTGAGTTGAAAGAAATTAAGAATTATTTAATTCAATCATTTAATTAATTTAGCCATGTAAGGGTGAATGGGTTGGATTTGATTTTTGATTTAAAAACTATATAATTAATTGATTAAAATCAATTATATAATTTTGATTGATCCCTTTTAGGCTTAAATTTGATTATTTGATTTCATTATTATTTAATCCTTTGATTTTAATTGATTTTGTCCAATTTGCTTGATAAATGTCCATTTAATTTGATTTTAATCCATTTTAATGCATTTTGATGAGATTTAGGGCAATTGGCTGAGATTTGCAGATTTGGATGATTAAGAGACACTTGGTCAATTTTAGTTGTCTACAAATGCCCCTCTTTGAATTGATGTGCGAAGCTCATTGATTCAAAGAAAACTTGATGTCCTGATCATTGATTTGATGTTGATTGCTGATTGAGGCAAAATCTGATATGATGATATGATGCGAAACTTGATGTGAAACTTTGATGTGAAACCCTAATGTGAAACTCTGATAAATTTTGAATTTTGAATTCCCCAGATTTGATGTAAGATATGATGCTGAATCCCAGTTTGATGATATGATGATGCCCCCTTAGAAAAGAAAACATTTTGATGCTTAGATGCAAAAGATTTGATGAAACTGATGATGAATAGATCCAAGATGATTTCATTTCTGATAAACATTGAAGATGATCCTGGAAACAAAACACGCCCTAGTGTGAAGAGAATTTGATGATAACAGCTATAATTGAGAAAATGTTGTTGATGTTTGAGATAAGTTGATGATGTTCGGACATCATGTGATGTCAGTCAGAATCACTTGGTTGATGTTATATTGATGTCAATCAGATAGGTAGGTTGATGGATTGATTGGATAAACTAACAATTCGCTCTCAAGATTTAGAGAGATGAACAAATGGATTGATTTTCCTTCCTGAAGATCTAGAGTTAGGAAAGTTGATGCGCTCAAGATGAGAAAATGGATGATAGGATAAATGATTGACGTTAGATGATCAATTGGATGATTTTACTTATTGGTATTCGATTGGATTAGATGGTGGTGTGAGGCGGATAGATAGGGTCAATTGATATGAGTCAGGTGCAGATATAGGGATGGGGATTAATAGAGTTAGGTTTCTCCAAGTTGATCAGATGGTGAGGTTGCCCCTAAGTGAGCAGATGTATATTGATGATATCCTTGATGTAGCATTGATAAATTTGATGGATCAGACATTTGAGGACATTGATTAGGACTTTGATGATATAATAATGATTAACTTCTACCCCCTTGATTAATAAAAAATACCATAAACATGCAATTAATCTATCATGAAAATGCAATGCAATGCAACTAATTATCCTTGAGGTTTGTAAAAGAAATGCAAATAGAGATATATTTTCATCATTAAGCATTTTGGAACTAGGAGTCCATACAATCCTTACTGGTGCCACTGCGACCATAAGGATATGAATATGAATTTCATCTCATTTGGTAACCTTCTGCGAAACTGAGTACAACCCTCACTAGTTGAATGACCAACTAAGGGAGTATGAATACCAGTTTCATCAGATTCAATGTTGCAAGTGGATGTTGGTATTAAGATATTGAAGATCTAAATAGCCAAGGTATCCTTTTGCGTGAACAAACAAAGGTTAAACCTCCTTCCTATATGGATGTCCTCGATGGTTCTTTGATGACCATGTCCTTAGATGAATTCACACAAGTTAAAGGATCCTCCTCAAAACAGTCACACAGAAGTTAAGAAAACATCATGTCTTCATCATCACCAACCTAGTCGAAACATCATCAATTAGATAAAAAGAACATGACTTGAAAAAGTCAATGAAAAACTCATAAAAAATTCCAAGTGTTTTGAAATGTATCAAGATTTTAAAAAAGAATTTCAAACATTTTGATCATTTAGGGTGTTGTCAATTTTTAATCCTGATAAAATAAATCAATGAAGCTCAAGGATCAAGTTATACGATCAAACTATTTAGGTTGAACAATGATATCCATCAAAGGTTCCAAAATATCTCTCCTCTGATTTCTGAAAATCTGCTTTTGATGTGTGACTGAGATGTAGCACTCTTGAATCCATTCGGTACCAAAATCACTGATGATTGCCCCCAAGTGAGAAATGTGATCAATGTGAAAATTAGGGCAACTAAGACCTAGAATGCAACGATGCAGCTCAAAGACTTTATACAAGATTTTTGGATTTTTAGATTTTTTAATTTTTTTGGATTTTTAGAGATTTTTGATTTTTTTGATTTTTTAGAAATTTTTTATTTTTTTTATTTTTAGAATTTTTTTAGATTTTTTAGATTTTTAGAATTTACCATCTCTCAAACAAGATCACATTGGTTTGTGCCCAATGTCTAGCAAGGTATAGGACATGAAAGATGGATTTGGAAGCTGATGGATTAGAGATGGAAAGGCCATGATGGATGAAGCATGCGAATGTGACCCCTAGAGCCATCTCCTCAAGATTACCCAAGCTAAGGAAAAAAAATATAGCTATGCGAACATGTTTTTGGATAAGCAATGGAAACCAATTATGCAAGGCTAGATAGCATGTGGGATAATGACCCAATGTCATGAAAGTGGGTAGTCCCAAAAGAGTGGACATGTCAAGAGGTTTTGGATAACAAATTTTGCACTTTATGTCCTTCATTTTCGATCAAGACCAATGGATCAATTTGGGTAAGATGTGTATAAGATAGCACAATCAGGATAAAGGGGTGATGGAGGTTATGAGGGGATGGTTTTGGGATTTATGGAAAGTCTTCTTAGGAATAATGAAGGTGGATTGGGGAGAAGCAAGATCATGATAGGGTAGCATGGATGCAACAAGTGAATAAGCTGATGGAAAGGATAACGGTGTCAAGATACTTGATGCTCATGGATATGTTCAACCTTGTCAAGACCAAAGGTAAAAGAAGGAATATGGATGCAAGTGAGATAAATGATAGGAAGATGGAGGAAACTTGCCCCCAAGTGTAGAGTGCAAGAGGAAGGAATTACGCATGATGCCTGTTTGCCAGATTTTCATCAAGGTACTTGTCTAAGGCACCACAAGAAGTGGTTTTCACCATAGGATGGATTGATTTCTCTTTACTTTTTTTTTTTTGCTACCAAGGCGCCTATTTCTAGGTTTTTACCAAGGCACTTTTCTCTTTTTTTCATCATTTTTTTCTCTTTTTTTATATTTTTCAAAATTTCTCCAACATTTGGCTCTTTGGACAATGCTCTTCTGAAAGATATGCTATAATAAACCATGAAGATGGCTAGGATGCTCAAAGATATTGATAAGGTGATGACAAAGGATAGATATGGAAGATAAGGGTAGATGGTGGTGAATGTTTTATGCCATAGATTGGATAAGATGGATGGAAAGATGGAAAGTATGTGTTGGATAATGAATGTGAGGATAAGAAGCATGTATGTTGTGGATGGAAATGTTGGCAAGATCAACTTTGACACACACTTTGAAGGGTGGTGAAATGATGGAGGAACAATTGATGAAGGAGGTAAGGATGTATTTGAGGTAGTGTATTTTGGGATATAGGAACCCAAAGTGGATTTGGAAATTGGAAAATGTTTGGAAGGAGATGGAATGGAAGTTGAATGTCAACTTTAATTTTTGTTTTGTGTGCAAGTCTTTCAAAAGTGACTTAGGAATCCACACAGTCTTTGATTTTTCTTTCTTTTGTGATGCTTTTGAATGCATTTCTTCAATGAGGGATTTAGGAACCCACATTTTCTTTGATTTTTATTTTTTCTTGGTGAACCTTTGTGGTCTCTTGGATAATTATTTTTTCTTTGTAGACCTTTGCGGCCTTTTGGATGTTTCTTTTTTCTTTTCATTCACATGTCGATTAGATGGGACATGGTGATTTTTATACACATGTGGATTCTTGGATTTCTGATTTTTATGTTGCACATCCAAATTGCTTCCAAAAGACTTAGGAATTTTGGGTGAATAGGAAGAAAATGGATGGTTCATATGGATTGGTGTATGGACATTTTTCAAATATGTATGCCTTCATTGATCTTGATACATGGTAGGGTAAGTGGATGGTGAACTAGAAATGGTAGGAATGGTTGATGGAGGAATATATGGACCCAATATGGATGGAAGGGATGAAGAATTTAGCTTTGGGACATAGGAACCCAAAATGGATTTGGAGGATGATGAAGGAATATGGTTGCATTTAAATAGAGGAGATAAGGTGTGAAAGGGATATCAATATCTTTGGCATGAGTTATATTGCCAAGGCTCTCATCTTTAAGATTTATCTTGATACAAATAGGCTCATGAGTAGATTTAATAGGAGAAACTTGTTGGACTTAATGGGAAGTAGTATAGAGAGGGGAGGGGTGAATCAGTACCTCTAAAACTTTTAACACTTTACTCAATTCATCATTAGTGATAATTCAATTCTAATTTACAAACCATTACTGTTATTCTTTCTTATGCATATATTGTTTGTTCACAATCTTTAATAGTTTTTAATCATTCATAGAAACATTCATGAAATTGAAAAACACATAACACAAGATATGGTATCGCAGAAAACTCTTGTTAGGAAGTAAAAACTGCGGTGGGGATGGCACCCACAAAACTTCACTATCTGTAGAATGGAAGGGAGCCAGTTAAGGCTTACAATTTGATCACTTCTGATGATCTACCCTATTAAGAGTATTAAGGTGGAGACCTGTTAAGATCTACTCTGTTAAGAGCTTTAGTAACACTGATTTAAGTGTGCACTCAGTTATGAGATTTACAATAGGACGGTTAAGCCCAACTTTATTGAAAGGATTTCATTAGCATACTACACTTGTTAGAATGAGTACAAATGTTGACCTGACTATATGCAATCTACTATTGCTGATTTATAGATCCATTAAAACCTTTACAATGATAATATCACCTTAAGTGATTGATGAATACCTTTGCTCTACTTGTCAGTAGCCTCTGTTCTATTCTTGAAAACTGATTTGAATCTGTTTGTGTTCTACTGCATGAATTCTCTGTCTCGTCTTTAGTTGCTCTCCGTGGCTACTATCCTCATTAAACGATTCTCATTCTCAATGGATTAAGAACCTATTTATACAAGTATTTTGACCTATCTTGGAATTCATGATTACAATGTTAACTCTCAGATCTAAGGTTTACAACTTGACCTTGATCTTTAGTTTGCATGTTTTAAAATAGTAAAACGAATTAAAATAATAAAGATTACATTACTTCATCCGCACATAATGGATTTAAAAGAAAATCAAGAAGTTATAAATACAACTTCAGTGATTTATTTGACGTGGAAAGTCTGATCCACTTTTTGCGGGATGTAACTGACTGTCGGTGAACTTGCAGTCTATCGGTGTTCCTTGATTGAACTAATTGTCGGGTTCCCTGTATCTGTTGGGTTCCTCTCTTTGCTGTACTATCGGGTAGCACCGTTGTTACTCGTCGGGTATCATTTATCTTTTTGTCATCGGGTAACACTTAACAGTGTTTGTCGGGTAACATTGACATCAGATAGTGCTGTGCCCTGTCTATCAGTGTAGGGTAAACCGATGGTGCAGATCATGTTTTTATCTAAGTATACTAATGGAAAAATATAATGCCTTCAATCTCCCCCTTTGACATTAGTATCAAAAACTGATATGTGCATAATAATGAAATATTTACACCATGTTTATATCCTTGTCATAATATGACTCCCCCTTACTATGTGCATTAGTGTAGTGTATGTATATGTACATGTATACTATATATTCTTTGAGTGTATATTATTTCCCCTTTTTTTCACTATACATATGATTTCCTCCTTTAATTAAGGTGATGTACATATCAAATTCCCCCTTTCTTTGATACTGATGACAAAAATGTACAACTTACAATATGCCAAATTGTGACAAAAATGTGTAACTTACAATGTGTCAAAGACATTAGAATGGGTAACTTTGATATCTTCCATTAGTTTCTCCCAATGTTCTTTCAACTGTTCTAGGGCCATATGTTGTAGCTCTAGTCTGGCGTGCATATCATAAATGCTGTCTAGGATAGAAATTTCAGGGGTACAATTAGAGTACTTGCCTATGTCATATTTTGTTGCAGGAGTGTAAGTGTTGGTAAGAGCTTAACTTTTAGCTCATTGACCTCATCTCTATATTACATCTCCGCAAACTGAATGTCCTATCTCTGTTTCCTAGCCTATATGATCTGTTGATTATGCAATTTAAGTGCTTCTTTGGTGGTGGCTAGATTCTGTGCACTGGACTGAAGATCAACATCTATTTTTACTATCTTGTTGGTATAATCCTTAGTGAGTTGATCTAAAGTGCATAATTTCTTGATTAAGGTAACAAATTCTGATAAGATTGGATCAATTGTATTTATCAATTCAGATAGCTTGACCTTTTTCAGTGCAAATTCTTGGCTTATCTTCTCTGCGAGCTTGAATTCATACTTTTGTTCAAGTCTCTCTTCCATTATTTTCTTAGCATCTATATTATAAGATGTTATTGCATCTGTGAGTGTGACCAATTGATCAATGATTGGAGTTTGTTGATCAATGTTTATGTCTGGTATAATTTCTTGAAGTATATTTCTTGCTACTTCCAGTACCTTGGCCTCTTTTTCTGCTCTTTTTAGCTTGTCTTGAATTTCCTTTCTCTCACATAGCTTTGCATACTTTGTCAGTACTGTCAGATCCAATGTTCTTGGATCACAAATTGGAATCTCAATGATTTCATCCAGAGTTACTAGATTCTTATTCTTTCGTTTCTTCCTTTTTGAGATTTGAGGGGATGTAGATGTATGAACTACCATAGCTAGTTCATGTGTTCGCTCTGAATTGGTTGGGGAAGGTTTTGTTGATGAAGCATCTTGTGTTTTCTACTCTATGGGAACCTGTCAGTTATGTGAAGACGTCTCTTCATTAACCTTGGGTGTCTCTGCAAAATGTGCTTCAATTTTCTTTTCATTCTCATCCTTCTTTTCTTCTTCACCTTTCTCTGAAGGCTTGTCCCCTGTTTCCTTTTGAGTGTTTTCTTTACTTTGATTAGTAGAAGCATTCTTCTGATCATCGATTGTAGCTTGCTTTGTAGTAGTATCTATTGTCCCTTTGGCTTCTTCATCACCCTTGTCTTTGGGTGTGCTTGTCTCTTTCTCATTTGGTCCTTCATTGCCCTCTAGTATGTTTATTTCCTTCATTAGGACAGGCATGTTACTTTGAGTTATTGCTTGGGCTTTGTCAACATTGATGTCCTGATCATTGGTTAGTGCCTTGTCAGCAGTGACATCCTCATCCTTATGTATATTTTGTGTAGGGTCTTGCACAAGTGGATGCAAGATTGATTTGTCCTGCATTTGCTCATCAACAATGTCAACTATCTTGTCATCTGATGTCTTTAGTACTTGATGACTTTGTTGAACCTTGAGTGTGATAAATATCACATCATATTTCTTCTTTGGATCATTTTTAGAATCATAATGAGTGATATCTATGATATTATCATCTAGGCCTGTATCTAAGTTGATAGGCTCATCATCACTTTCTTGATTGTCCATAGCAATATGCTGAGGACTTGCATTATCTATCTCCTCCTCTCTATGAGGTGTGTTTGTGAGAAGTAATTTATTCTCAACACTTGTTGACTCTACCGATAGATCCAGGAGATGTCTCTATTTGGTCTTTGTAATTGAATCCAATTCTATGAACTTGCTCTCTAGTACTTTGTAAGCCCTTATTTTGGCTACAAATTTTCTTGAGTGCTTCTTTAATACTTCTTGTATTTATTCAAACTTGGATTCAGGTGGCATCAGTCTTACAAGAATACTTTCTCTTGCTTCTCTTTCTATTTTCAAGGCATATGACCACTATTGGTATATCCTTTTACCTAGATTTTTAGGTATTTGATTCACAAATTCAGTAGGGGCATACTTATTTTTAATCATTGATTTTATGACTGCTTTCTGTATCTTATTCTGATCCTCTAGATTCAGTGTATCCTACTTCCTGATCTTTTTATCAGTCATTGTGCCATGGGTAGCAATTGATTTGGTATCTTCATCTACCATTTGGTTCCTGAAGTTCTTCTTTACTACATCTAGTTCATCATCTTTGGTTTCGTCCAAGTTAGCTTGTGTCCTGAAAAACATTTTTCTCTTCTTTGGTGGTGTGGTTTTGATAGGTTGCTATTTTGATCTTTTAGCTGGCTACTTCCTTATATAGGTCCTTACTTGACCTTTCTTAAGTGGTGTTGTATCAGTTGCAGTAGTCTAAATTCCTGTTCTTTACTTCTTTGGAGGAGGTGGAGATGGAGGTGTATCAGATTCAGTAGCCTATGTATCTAATTTCCTTTCTTCTCTAGTTCTTTATCAATGTTTCCTTGTTCATCGATTTCCTCCTGTTGATCCTGCTCTTCCTCTTCAGTAACTGATAAAATCTTCTTGAGATTCTTAACCATTTTATCTTTCTTGTTTATAGTCTTCTTGACTTCTAGGCCATGTTTTATCTTAGATTTGGCCCCCTCATATGTACCAAACCTTGGTTGTTTCTTATCAATGGGATCATTGACTAGTGCCCCAATTACACTTGTAGCTAGATCAATATTGATCTCATAGTCTAATGATGATAACCAAGAAATTCTTGGTACAACCGGTTTGATGTGTGTGAAGTCTGCGTCTTCCATGAAACATATTTCATCTTTGTTCTTTTTAACCAATTGCTTAGGCATCCTGGTTCTTTCCATCATCTTTTCCTTGAATTCAAGGAAGTATGCATACATTACAAACTCAAAGTTGTCTCCTAGTGACTTAATCACTTCACTAATCTATTTGGTTACCAGTTTGGTAGAGTCCCATACAAATTTTCCTACTGAAGGAAAGTATTCTTGAAAATAGAAAAATATACACATAACAAGTGATCCAAACTTACATGTGTTTCTCTTTGAAGACCTGATTTTTATCATATTTTGATCAAGTTGTTTTAGTAGGATCTCACACAGATCCATCTAAATTCCCTTTGTTACATTCTTGTATGCTGTGCTTACTGCTATTGCAGAAATTCTATTCATTCTGCTAGCCTAAATTTTTTTGTAACCAATAACACATGCACTAAATTTCAGCTCTTCATTGGTGATTGTGTTTACCTTGAGACCTCTGTTGTCTCCTTTTGCATTGGTGAGTTTTGTAAATTATTTCATGGATGGATGTTTGTGTGCTTTAGGCTTGTCACTTATTGGATAACTAGTGACAACATGAAGAAAATCCTTTATTATTTGCTTGGGTTGGTCTAGCCATAGTTTGTTGTCATGCATCCTGCTCAAGACAATCTTAATCCATTTTGTCTTGAATTCCCTCAGAAAATGTAGGGCATTAGTTAACCCTTTGACCTCCAAGTGTTTGTGTTCTTCTTTCAGATTTCCTTCAGCATCACATAGCTTCTTATAAGCTTCATCCATTTCTAAATCACCTATTTCTGTGATCTTGCAGTGAATATAAGACCTAACATCTTCTATTAGCAAAATTCTAGGCAAGATTTTTGAAAATGCACCGGCTTCATTGGGTTTTGATGCAATCTCTGGACAGATCTTGTATTTAGGTTCTATACATGTGTTGTTCTTGATTAGTTTCACCACATTCTTCTTTTCATTCTTCAACTTAACAGTTCTTGATGTAGTTACCATTGCTTTCCAAGTACTTAGGGTTTTCTTGAATTTAGGGCTTTTCTTGACAAAATAGTAACATAAATATTTCAGTGTCTTTGGTACTTACTTCGATTCGCAATGGTGATGAGGAATCTATTCTTTGTATGCTGAATTGATTTGTAGATGCTTTTTCTTTCTATTCTTGAATCACTTTGATGTCTCTTTGCTTTCTCTTCAAATCGTAGGTGAAAAATGAAGTTTTCCTGTCGACTATATATAGACTTTTTGACCTAAGTCTTTACAATAAATGCTCAACAACTCACCAGAACATGAAGACAGGTTTCATCGGGAGGATATTTCAAATCATTGTCAGTGAAGACATGTTGCTTTGGTCAACTGTTAACCTTTTGATTTTATCGACGGATATCGATATTCTATTACAACCACTTCTTAACTTTGCTTGCTTACCGACAGTTGTTGGGTTATACTACTAGTTTACCATTTTTACTAGTTGACCAACAATTTCTGGTAAGTGTGAATAACTAATTCTTGTGTTCACCGATGATTTTAGGTAAGTATTTACTAATGGTGTTGCTTTCTTAGATTAGTAACAAGTAAAGTAGTATGCATCTTTGATTCATGCAGATTTTGACTATCTATCAATTTATATAATGGAACTGATGCAATATATAACTTGGTATAGTGCAGTTCCATACTTACTTGTTCAACTTAAGTGGGGTTGGTGGTGTCACTAGATCCATTGGATGGGGTGTCACCATTTTCATTGCTTGGTCCAGCTTTATCATTGCTTGAAGATTTTATCTACATTTTGTCACCATTTTCATTGTTTGGTCTAGCTTCATCATTGCTTGAAGCTTTTATCCACATTTTGTTTCTTGCCCTCCACATATCTTCAATGGTGTTACTATTGGGATATGTGCTTATTTCTGTCAATCTATCTTTGCAATCTTTCTTGAGATGACCAACTTTATGACAGTGTAAGCATGCCATTCCGGGGTTTGACCAGCCTCTAGACCTTTTTGTCCATGCTTTCATGTAGTTTGCAGCAATGTGACCATATCTTCCACATGCTATACTATTGGAATTATATTGGAATGATGTACTGAGAGGGGAGAGGTGAATCAGTACCTCTAAAACTTTTCTTGGTTAGCCCATTAACCCTTAATCATCAGTTTGTAAATTATCTAATCTAACTATTCATCTTTCTTTATGTATATGCAATCATATCATAAGTTCTTTAATATGTAACCATACAAGAAACATTCATGAAAAATAGATAACACATGACACAAGATATGATATCACATAAAACTTCTGTTAGGAAGTAAAAACTGTGGTGGGGATTGTTACCCACAAGACTTCACTATCTGCAGATAAGAAGGGGTAGGTTAAGGCTTACAATTGGTCACTTTTGAAAACCTACCCTGTTAGGAGTATTATAGTGGAGACCTATTAAGATCTACTTCGTTTGAAACTTTAGCAACACTGTTAAGTGTGCACTCTGTTAAGAGATTTGTAAAGAACGGTTAAGTCCACCTTCTACAAAAGGATTTTAGATGTGATGCACTTATTAGAATGCAACTACATAAGTCTTTGATTTGATGATGTATGCAATCTCTAATTGCTTATAACAGATCCAATAAAGCTTCTTATGTATGAGTAATCATCTTTCCATGATTGAATAATACCTTTGTCTGCTCGTCGGTAGCCTCTGTGTGTTCTTGACAACTGATATGATCTGTTTATGAACTTTGCATGAATTCTTCCTTATGCTCCTTAGATGCTCTTCGTGGCTATCAACAATAATGAATTCATAACTCACAATTGATTGAACATCTATTTATACTATGTTTTATCTCTATTCTTGATTCACGCTTTGCAAGTTAACTCTAGATCCAAGGTTTACAACTTGACCTTGATCTTTAGTTAGATATGTTTTAGATCCATTAGGATGCTTTAAAACATTTATATAAAGCTTGCTTGACCCTCAAGTTATCATTTAAAACAAATTAAAGCTCTATAAATAGAATTACAGTGCTTTATCTGACGTGTACAACTCAGATCCACTATTTGCAGGTTCTCTAATTGACTGTCGGTTCTGATGGTCGGTTTTCTTTGCCATCGGTGTTCCTTTCTTGAACTAGTCATCGGGTATGCCTTTTCTATTTCGTTGATTTTGTTCTCAAAACTGTATCATCGGTGATGATCTCAATGTTATGTTATTGACCTATCGGAGATGTCCTGTTCACTTTGTTGGTGCAACACTTGTCAGTGTTTGTCGGTCAATTTCATACTTAGCATTTCCTTGTGACCTTTTGTTCTGTCGGGTATTCTCGCTGTCCATCGGTTATAGTTGTAGTCCGCCGATAATGCTTGTACCGATGATCTCTGTCAATGTTTTTCACTAAGTGTACTAATGGAAAATTAATGTCATCAATCTCCCCCTTTGATATTAGTATAAAAAATATGATATGTGCAACATACTGAGTGTATTAGTATGTACACTTGTGTATACTCCTTCCTTAGTCATTTGAATGACTCCCCCTATGTATATGCTGATAAGTGTAAGTATATATACATATCCTTATGTACTTTTCTTTTTCCCTTTTTTGATATATATTGTACATAACTATTTTTACATATCAGCTCTTCCTGTACATACAATATACATTTCCTTTCTACTCCTCCTTTTTTGATAATAAAGGCAAAGGTACTTACAACTTGTGAAAAAGGTGGGAATGTGAGGACTTGATCTCCTCCATCATCTTTTCCCATTTATCCTTTAGCATTTCTAGAGCCATGTGCTCAAGTGATATCCTTACATGTGTATCATAGATGCTGTCTACTACAGACATCTCTGGGGTTGCAATAAGGTTTCTTGATTTAGAAATATGCTGCTATAGAATAGTAAGATTAGGAAGAATGTGTACCTGTAGTTCTGTAATCTCACCTCTTAGTTGTGTTTTAGCATCCCATATTTCTTTCCTTAGCCTGTTAGCCTCAATAAACTTGTCATGATGGGCCTTGATACTATCTACATTTGAGGTTAGGCTTTGTGCACTTGCTGTGACATTAGAATCTATCTCTGCTAACTTGTCACTATTTTCCTTTGTAAAATTTTCAAGCGTGCACATCTTTTGAACTAAGGTAATTTCCTCAACAATCATTGGCTCTAATTGATCAGTTAGTTTAGAGAGCTTTACCTTGTTCAGTGCTACTTCTTGGCTGATTTTATCAATTAAATTGTATTGATACTTCTTTTCTTCTAGTTCTTCCATAGCTTGCTCTGCATCTATGTTCTAGTCTATGATTGCGTCGGCAAGAACAACTATTTGTTCCTTAACTATAGCATTTTGTTCAAGTTTACTTCAGGAACAAGTTGTTGGAGAATGTCTCTTGCCTTGTCAAGTGTCATTTTTTCCCTGTGTTCCTGTATCATTTTCTTTTGAATGGCTTTCCTTTGACATAACACTCTAAACTCTTGAAGTTTATCACCATCCAAAGTAGTAATATCCTAGTTTGGGACTTCTATTACTTCATCCAGTGTAACAACCAAAATGTCTTTCTTCAATGTTTTCTTCTTCTTCTTCTTCTTCTTCTTTGGCTGTGTGGCAGATTGATGTACTACCATTTGTAAAGCTTGAGATTGGGTTGACTTGGTAGGTGAGGGTCGAGAAGATGAGGCATCCTTTTGTATCTATTCTAAGTCCACCAGATGGTTTGGTGAAGACGTCTCCTCATTTGCCTTAGGTGTATCAACATATATATCTTCTTTAAGTTTAATTCCTTCATCCTGCTTGACTCCTTCACTTTTATCTTTTTCTTCACCCTTTCTCAGTGTATCCTTTTGAGAGTTGGATGCAACTTTGTTTTCATTAGTACCCACATCCTTGGGTATATTATCATCTTTCTTAGATGATTTGTCCTGACTTGATTGAATATCAATAACATCTATTAATATATTCATGTTTGTAGGTGTATTGATTGTTGCAGTGTCAATAGCTATATCCTGTCTGTCGGTATTGCTCTTTGCAATATTTATGTCTTCATATTTTTGTACTTCTACTGCTGGGTCTTTTCCTGTAGTGATATTGACAATGTTGTCTAACCATGATTCATCATTTATATCATCATCTAAGTTACCTTTTATTGTTAACTCTTCTTTGGTAACTTCTTCATCCTCTAAATTGATGTGAATTAGACTTGCTGGTACATGATTTTCCTCACTATTTTTAGGCCATTCTTCATCTATTATATCGATCTATTTCTATCCAGTTATTTGTACTTCTTCACTGTCTAACTCAGCTATTGAGTTATTTCTCTGGGTGATAGTTTCCTTCTCATAACTGCTCTCCTCAACAGGATTGAGTATCTTGCTCCATTTATCATGGGTTTCTTGTTCTAGCTCTATAAGCTTCTCTTCAAGAAATTTATAAGCTCTCATTTTGGGTGAGATAATTTTCGCATATTTCTCCATGATTTCATTGATTTCTTCTCTTTTTGATTCAGGATGCATAAGAGAAACAAGTACTCTTTCTCTTATCCTCTTCTCCTAATGGAGTGCAAAAGTGAACCTAGAAGATATTCTAATTAACAGTTCTTGTGGTACATCACATGTAGTGAATTGTAGTGGGACATAGTAGTGTCTACACATCTTAGCTATAAGAGCATCTTCAATCTTATTCTATTCTACAGAATCCCATCTCAACCATTTCCTAATCTTAGGATGTCCAATAGATGATGCTTCAGAAATGTACTTACATATTTCATCAATGTTTTTAGTAGTTGATGTTACCTTAGCTGCTTCCTTTGCTTTTTTGATTGTAGTGTCATGCTCATCCATAGCTGAGTCCTCTAATTCCTCATTTGTCTGAACAAATTTTCTCCTTTTGGTAGGTGTTCTAACTGGTTGTTTTTCCTTTGATGTGTCAGGTTTCCTTTTATACACCTTTCCTTTTACCATGGGAGAAGGAGTTGCATCCTTTGCTATTTGACTTCTTGTTCTTGGCTTCTTAGGTGGAGGAGGAGGTGGTGAATCATACTTTTCTTCCTCTAATTCATTTTCTTTTGCTATATCACCGATGGGTAGTTGGTCTTTGGTGATTTCCTCCTTACCCTCTTGTTCCTCTTCACCTTCCCTTTCTTCTTCTTCTGAAGATATATTCAAGTTCTTTTTCAAATTCTTCACCATTCTTTTTGACTATTTTACAACCTTCTTGACAACAAGATTTGTTTTAATCTTTTGTTTGTCCTTTTCATAGGTGCCAAATATTAGTTGCTTGTTGTCCACTGGTTCATTTAGTAGTGCCTTAATGCACTCATTGGCTAGTCCTGCTTTGATTTCATATTCTAACTTTGAAAGCCATGATTTCCTAGGTACTACTGCTTGGATGTACGTGAAATCAGTATCTACCATGAAGCATATGTCTTCTCTGTGTTCCTCTATCAGATCTTTAGGAATTCTTGTTCTGGCTTGCAACATTTCCTTAATGGTTTTGAAATACTCATGCATAACATTATCAAAATCTATTCCTAGTGATTATATGAATTCACCTGTCTGAATGGTTATGGGTTTGCTTGTGTCCCATACAACTTTTCCTATTGAAGGAAAGTATTCTTCAAAGTAAAATAATATGCACATTATGAGGGAACCAAACTTATAAGTGTTTGTCCTTGAAGATCTTATTGTGCACATGTTCTCCTCCAGTTGATGTAACAGGATCTCTGCAAGATTTATCTTCTTTCCCTATTTGATGATCTTGTATGCTGTGCTCATAGCTGTACTTGATATGCTATTCATTCTGCTTGCTTGGAAATTTTTATATCCAACAACACATGCTCCAAACTTTAGTTCTATGTCGGTAATGGTGTTGACCTTTAGTGCTTTTTTATCTAATTTAGCACCAGTCAGTTTTTCCACTTCTGCTAGAGATGGGTGCTTGTGAGCTTGTGGTTTATCAGTTTTAGGATAACTAGTAACGACATGAATAACATCCTTTGTTATTGGCTTTGGATTATTTAGCCATATATTCTTGTTGTGAACTCTGCTAAGAACAATCTTTATCCATTCTATTTTGAAGACCTTGGGAAAATGCAGTGCATTCGTGAGTCCCTCTACTTCTAGATGTCTATGCTCTTCTTTGAGTTTTCTAGCATCATCACATAGTGCTCTGTAGGCATTATCTAGGTCTAGATCTCCTATTTTTGATATCTTGTAGTGAATATAGGACCTTACGTCCTCTACCAACAAAACCCTAGGTGGGATTCTTGAGAATGCTCCAGAATCATCGGGTTGTGATGCTATTTCTGGGTGTATCTTGTATTTGGGTTCAACATAAGAGCCTCTGCTGACAAGCTTGAAGGATTTCTTCTTATCTTCCTTAATCTTCTAAACTCTAGAAGTTGATGCCATCGTATTACAAAATTTTAGGGCTTTTCGCTAATAAAAAAGTGCGATCGGTGAGTGTGATTACTTATGGATTCTCTATGATTGCCTATGAATGTGAATGCTTCATGTCAAATTGATTTATGTTGGGTCACTCTCCAAATTGCTCTGAAATCATTTTGCTCTGCTCAAAAATCGCGGGTGCAAAAATGAGTTTACCCGTCAGGCTTTTATAACCTTTTTGTGCCCTAAGTTGTCATTAATGCTTACCAACTCATCAGTATATAAAGACCGAGTTCATCGGTAGAGACATTCATAACATCTTTGGTGTCTATGCAAAGCGTTGGGTTGCTAGTAGCTTTGGTAACTTCACCGATGATTTTTGATGAGGTTGTAAAGACAACTTTTGTTGACTCAATGTTCACCGATGTCTGTTGATTTACACATAGCTTGTGTAATGACTGATACATTCTAGTAAGTAGTGATAACTTTTCTGTGTATGTTCACTGATGCAAATTGTGCCCAATAATCGATGGTTTCTTTTCAATATTTGAGCAAACAACAATATTTTTCATCTTTATTCATGCTTATATTACAATATGAACTATGTGTAATGGAACCAATGCATAGTATAACTTGTCATAATGTAGTTCCATACTTACTTGTGCAATCTAGTTGGATGTAGTGATGTCACCAGATCCATTGGATGGGGTGTCACCATTTGCATTGCTTGTTCCAACACCTTCAATATTTGTGGCTTTTACCCATATCTTGTTTCTCATTCTCTTGATGTCATCAATGGTATTTTCATTGGGATGTGTACTTGTGTCTGTCAGTCAGTCTTTGCAATCTTTTATCACATGTCCAACCTTATGATAGTGCAAACATGCCATACCTAGATTGGTCCAACCTTTTGACCTTCTGGTCCACTTTCTCATACAATTGGCAACAATATGACCATACCTTCCACATGCTGTGCAGTTTACCCATGTGTTATAGTCTCAAATATATGAGTTACCTACTCTTGTTGGTTTGTAGCTATTATCAATTTCCTTTGGTGTCCATGCCTTGTTGTTCTTTTTCCAGCATTCCTTATGTGTATGCCCATTCATCTTGCAGGTAGGACAGTACTTGTCCATAGAGGTTTTTCTCTTTGGATTTGTCACTTTGGATCTGCACTTGTGTGCCTTGTGTCCTTTGTTTTGACATTTATAACAATTACCAATAAAAGTAGATTGAGCTTGAGAAATACCTCTCATTTTGCTACTTCAAATGTTTGAGGTGTGGCCAGGTTTTCCATAGTGATTGCATGACAACTTCTTGGATCTTGGGGTTGTGAAAGCATTCCTTTGATCTAGTTGATTAGAAAATTCACCATTCTTATTGTACCCTAATTCTGTGTAGTTGTTGACTCTTCTCTGTCCATCAAGAAAATCATCCATCCTTTTGTTGCTATCTTCAGCCTTTTTGATCAATTTGTTGTGTTGATTCTGGACTTTGATTTCATGCTTCAATTTTTCATT
>MU223711.1:574766-632699 GCA_018584345.1 Thuja plicata | reverse complement strand
GAAGGAATATTTCTAGGATATTCTACTAAAAGAAAAGCTTATAAATGTCTGAACAAATCTTCTAACAAAATCATTGAAAGTGCAAATGTTAAAGTGGATGAATTTGCTGAGAAAAATGATGAGGAAAATAGAAAGGAACCAAAATATTACAATAGATTTGTCTACATTGAAGAACCTGACACCTTTCTTGAGTGACAAGACATTGCAACCGAGCAACATGCTGCACACACCAAGAATCAGGAAAATGCTCACAATGCTGAACCGAGTGATAATGAAGATCAAAATGAAGAACTTAGATCTAAACCTGTACTTGCTAAACATGTCAGAAGACACCATCCACAAGACCTGATCATTGGAGACAAAAGCGCTAGAATGAGAACAAGAAGTAAGTCACTTAACACTAGATGTTTGATTTGTGATTTTGAGCCTAAATCCATTAATGTTGCACTTGAGAATAAAGAATGGGTTAGTGAAATGAATGAATAGATTGAGAAGAATAAAACATGAAAATTAGTACCTAGACCGAGTGACAAAAATGTCATTGGCACCAAATCAATTTTCAGAAATAAACTAAATGAGAATAGAAAAGTCACAAGGAACAAAGCAACAATGATATGTAAAGGGTATGCACAAGAAGAAGGTATTGAATATGGAGAAACCTTTGCACCCATTGCTAGACTAGACGGAGTAACAATTCTACTTGCTTATGCTACTTTTAAAGGATTCAAAGTATACCAAATGGATGTTAAATCTGCATTATTGACTGTAATACTAGAAGAGGAGGTATACATTGAACAACCTGAAGTGTTTGTTGATCCTAACAAGAGGAACATGGTTTGTAAACTACACAAATCCTTGTATGGATTGAAACAAGCATTGAGAGCATGGTATGAAAGACTTCACTCTTATCTCATTAGTATTAGATTTGTTAGAACAAGTGACAATAGTAATCTATATTTGAAAGGAGAAATTGATGATAAGATTTTGGTTGCTGAGATATTTGTTGATGATATCATATTTGGAGGTAATGATATGCTATGCAAGTCATTTGGTGATGAAATAAGAAAATAATTTGAAATGTTAATGTTTGGAGAGATCAAATTTTTTCTTGGCCTATAGATTCTACAACAGGATGAAGGCATCTACATCACACAATCCAAATACATCAAAGAAGTTCTGAAGATATTTAAGATGGAGGACTCCAAACTAGTTGGAACACCTATGAAAACCAGATGCAAATTAACAAAGGAAGATAAGAAAACCAAGGTAAATCATACCTTATATAGATCTATGATTGGAAAAATAATGTATGTTGTACACACTATACCTGATATAGCACATGTAGTTGGTATAGTTGCAATATTCTCTGCTAATCCCAAGGATTCACACATGACTATTGTCAAAAGAATTTTGAGATATCTGAAGAATACTGAAGACTATGGTTTGTGGTACAATAAAGAAGGAAAATTTGAGATACAAGTTTATACTGATGCTAATTGGGATGGAAACATAGATGATAGAAAGAGCACAACAGGAGTAACATTCTTTATGGGTGACAGACTTGTCACATGGATAAGTAAAAAACAAGGATGCATATCTCAATCAACTGTAGAAGAAGAATATGTGGCTGCTGCTGCAAATTGCTCTAGCATTGCATGGATCAAGCAATTGATGAAAGGTATGAATGAAGAAATTCTTGACCCAGTAATTATCTATTGTGATAATAATAGTGTTATAAACATCTCAAAGAACCCTATGATGCATGCTAAGACAAAGCACATAGTTATTAAGTATCATTACTTGAGGGAACAAGTACAAGAGAAAGAGGTGATACTAGAATATATACAATCCAAAGAACAACTAGAAGAAATATTCATAAAACCACTGCCAAAGGATACATTTGAGTACCTGAGGAATAGACTAGGGGTTTGACCCTTGTCTATTGGTCACTAAGTTGACTTGGAGGCTACATCAGCCTACACATTATTAAAAGATCAAATCATGTTGATACAAGCTAAGATATGGACTGTAATGACATATCAGTCCACTAAAGGGACATAAAGCTTCAAAGGAACAAGATATATTGTTGGCTACTACAGAGCTGTATTGTTGATGGAGAGGAGATTCAATGAAATATTTTTGTTTGGCATTTTTGTCAAAGGGAGAGGAATATTCAATGAAATATTCATCAAGGAGAAGTACATCCAGAGGGAGAGAAATGAAATATCCATCAGGGAATAAGATGAACAACACAAAGGAAAAGAAAGATTCAATGAAATAACCATCCATCCAAGGGAGAGAATTGAAGAAATTTAACACTACATATCTATCCAAAAAAGGGAGAAAATATTCTACAAGAAA
Organism: Thuja plicata; assembly: GCA_018584345.1. NCBI lineage: Eukaryota > Viridiplantae > Streptophyta > Pinopsida > Cupressales > Cupressaceae > Thuja > Thuja plicata. Next base: position 630,338 of record MU223711.1, on the reverse strand, counting down.
GGGAGAAACCAAATCAGAAAACAAAACTACTACACCTATCCATTAAAGGGAATGAAGAAAGGGAGAGCACACAACATAATCAAATCTAAGCTAGAAGGGTTTACTGAGATTCAAATATTTGAATTGGTTATAGAAAAATAAGTCTGGTATGTTATGGCATATCTTATACTGCATATTTCATAGTATGTTTCCATCAATGCCAAAGGGAGAGATTGATGAACTATATCTGATTGAATGTTTGAAAATGATAAGTTGATGATCACCGAGTTGCAAAAGTGAATGCAAGACATTAAATTAGTTAATGTATTGTATTGTCATTGATGTCAAATTGATATAATTTGATTGGTCATACACATATTGTCATAAACTTGAAGAGACTAAAGAGACAAAGTTTATGTGGTCGGTAAAACATAAAAGTTTAGTATACACCAAGTGACAGTAAAGACTAATGAACAGTGCACATCGACGGACAATGAACACTGAGCAATTCATAGTGTATACTGAGCACCACAGTAACCGAGCATAAATAAAGTTTTTCAAGCATAAAGTTGTCACTAAGCGTAACTGGAGTCAATGATTGAGCTAATTGGAGTTGATGACCGATCAGAACTGAAGTTAAAGAACGAAAAAACACTTAGCTGATAGGAGCTATATTTAGACTGAATGATTGATTGCTTTATTATTAACGATCATTTAAACTAAAGAATGAAAGATATTTAAAGTGATTTTTATTCCTGGCTATCATGGAGAGATTTGCAGAATAAAACTGAAGGAGATCTTTATGGATTAAAGAAAGCATGGCAAGTTTTATGGATCAAGAAGTGATCTATGACAAAAACAAGGAGATTGAGTCGTTAATCATGTCTATATAAAGAGACAAGGAATTCATTGTGAAAAAAGAGGAATGCTGAATATAATTCTGGTGTAGAAGTCTTCATGTAGATATGATCATACAGGCTGAAGAACAGAGCTAAGGAATTATGCAGACACCGAGCAACAAAGGAAAAATCATTCACCGAGTATAACAGAACAAATAAAGAGAGTAAAGGAATTGAAGAGAATATTGATCAAAGAGGTATTATTGGACTAACAATAGATATGAGTATCTGTAAGTTAAAGTTGTGTTTTGAATAGATCATTTACTGTATCAGTTTAACCATTGATTCAGAAAATCTCTTAACTAAGTGGAATTTAACCACCCTTATTATATTGAGATACTCAAGAGTATCAAAAGGTTTTCTTGTTGACAGTATAGTGAATGCTAGGTCAAAAAAAACTGTTATTTTTAAATCCTCTAACAAGTTCGCACTTAACAGTGTGTTGTAACCTTTAACAGGGTTGGCTCTTCACCGAGCTCACTTCAGAAGACTGAAAATTTTGGGTTACCAGTCCAAAGTGGTTTTTCCCTTAACATGATTTCCACGTTAAAATATATGTGTCAAATGTGTATTTATTTCATTGCATTGATATTCTGTTTTACACATTAGTGATACTGGATTGGTCGGTTAACACTAAGTTTATTTTCTGCTACCCAGTAAAACTCTAGAAAAGATAAACAATATATTTTACCGAGAAAGTTATATTTGTTAGAATTAATTATGGCACGTACATCTTGATGGAATGAAAGATAGCTAAGGATATAATATTAGAGATATAAGTTCTGGTTGGATATTTTGGAATAATTGTTAAGGCCACTGATTCACCCCCCTCTCAGTTATTCTAACAACCTATTCATAGATGCTCCAAAAAGTGTGTGCTACAACCACCTCAAAAAGTTGTACAACTAATCCAATATATATTTCTCTAATAATTGGTGTGAATAATAAAATTATGCATGAATTCTCCACTAACCATGCACTATGGGTACCAATAAAGTTGCATAACTCTAATCAAATATTAAAACTTTAACTAGTGGTTGATCAAGTTTGCAACTATTGGTAGATGTGGAATTTTAGGGAAATGGTCCTCAAATTTGAGCATAATCAAAAATATAAATTAGACAACTTCCAAAGTGGATTCAAACCTGGTGAAATTGTAATGGGATATAATTTATGATATCACATTTATCCCTCACCTTACTAGAAGTATGATACAAATGAAGATAATGGTGAAGAACATGGTAAAAAGACCGAGGATAGTGGTGGTACAACACAAGGTGATGCACAAAAAGATATCACTGATGCTGCAGAAGAGAAAGGTGAAGGTAACACAGAGACTCCTGACAAGATACTAGATACATCTACTATAGACACAAGGTCAGTTACCGAGGCATCTCATCAAGTCATCACACCAAGTACCAAGCAAGAAAAGCCATAAAAAAAGCAAAAGGCTTCGTTAACATTAACACTACCACCTTCATTGAGTGTTCAAGGTAAGAAGAAGAAGAAGAAGAAGAAAGGAAACAAGGATGCAATTACACTGGATGAAATCATAGAGATTCCTAAATGGGATCCAAGGACACTTGATGCGAAAAAATTGAAGAAGTATGGAAAAATTTGCACCTGAAAAGAAGCATAGGACAAGCTGAGACAAGAAGCAAAGAGTGCACAAGTGCTAGAAAAGGAAAAGGAGATTCTAATGCAAGTTGTACCAGATATCAACATTGATGAATGAGCCCCCATACTCAAACAAATTGATCTGCTCACCGAGGAAATTGACAAACCTGACATTGATGCCGAGTAGAGATTAGAAGAGCGAGAAGAGAAGAAGATTCAATATCAAGTTATAGAGAAGATCATCTAGGCAGTGGCAGTACATAAGGTAACTCTATTTGAATTTGTAAGTGGTTTAGAAACTATTATATCTAAAGCCATTATAATTCTATACCAGTTATGCACACTAGATCACTTCAGTACCAAGATTAGTGAAAAGCTAAAGAAAATAGATCAATATCTTAAGGATAGTGTAAACAGTCTATCAACTAAGCAACATGCATTATAGTTTCATTACAAAAGGTACTTAATAACTAGTGATTGAGACATGACTTGAAGAAAGAAGAGGAACAAATCAAAGAGAAAGTAACTAAGCTCCAGGCAACGATACTACCACATTTGACTATGATATAAAACATGTGACATTAGAAAAGAAATTGATTGCCACCCCAGATTTATCAGTGACAGAAAGCATATATGATATGCATGCTCAACTAAATTTAGAGCTACTCACCCTCAAGCATTTAAAGGAGGAATGTGACAAGTTACTGGAAACTCTCAAGAATGCCCATCCTAATATTTTTGACAAAATGTAAATTATACTCCATTTATCATTATTTTCAAAAAAAGGGGGAAATCTATGTATATATGTATAGGAAAGGGGGATACTATAATTAGGATGTTCATATACATATACCAAGTATATAAAAAGGGGGAGCATGTACAAATGGGGAGTCACTATGTATAGTATTATATACAGTACTAATTTTTTTATACTAATGCCAAATGGGGAGAATGTTACTCCAATTGCACATTGAAGTTGTCATTAGTTATCAAGATGACATAAAGGACAGTCAGTAACATAGTCAAACAAGACAGTCGGTATATATCACCAAAGTACAGAGTCAAACAAGAGCACTGATCACACCCATATTTAACTAAGTACAATGATACCCGAGTAAACAGACAATACCGAGCAGAAGACAACATTGAGTTACACAACATAACTGAACACTATTATAACTGAGATACATGGTATACACTGAGCATCGAGAGACAACATTAACCGAGTAGAAAAAAGACCACATAAAATTTTGTTATGGCACATTATTCTATGTAACAATTTTTGAGCTGACTAAGAAAATGATTTACACAATCGAGGAGGACATTAATTATAGATTTACAACATTAATTTTTTACGTCTCCTATGTGTATATGATCAAGGTAAATTATGTACACTATTGATATTAGGATAGGGATGTAATTGTTAAGCCCTAATTAGGCCACATTGTTTGATATATAAATGTATAGATGTCAAATTTTGTAAGGTATGTTGATCAAGAAATGATCCAGTAGCCACCATACTACAGACATCAAAGATCAGACAATGGATTTCAAGGACAGAGACTACATTGCATAAATCAATTTACAAAACTAAGGCAAGAATACTGAGCAAAGTAGAGCAGGAGGTATTATCATTCACATTGAGGTGATATGTTTTGTATGTACTTAATGAATTTGTATCAAAAATTCTGAGATTGTATATGTTTTAGATCAACTTTCTGTTACTCTCTAACAATTGTAATAGACCCCTAAATATCTTAACAGAGTAGACTTAACCATCTTATTGTAAATCTCTTAACCGAGTGCACACATAGATTATGTTTCTAAATCCTCACATGAGGTAGATCTAGTAAATCTTATTGTTACTACTAATAGGGTAAGATCATCAGAAGTAATCATTGTTTGTAAGCTTTAACATGCTATCTTTATTGCTGCAGTAGTGAAGTTTTGTGGGTCTCATCCCCACTGCAATTTTTACCTTCTAACAACGGTTTTCTGCGATACCAAAATACTAGTGTCATGAGTACTTAAATTCATGTATGTGTATTGTTTATTTTACATGCATTTACATTTCAAAATTGATACTATATGTTTGGTGTATGCAATCTACTTAGTCGGTTAATGTAGAATAGTGGTTACAAGGAATTAACAAATTTTTTTTAAGGGTACTGATTCACCCCTCCTCTCTTAGTACACACCCTTTCCATTATCCCAACAACACCATTTTATTATGTTTTTATTCACTGCATCCACATGCATTCCAAGCAAATGCAATTGCTTACTAATAAATGACACAAAGAAGGACCTCATTCCTAAAAAAACATTGTTCATTTGACCGTGACAAGGTATGCCTTCCTTGTTCACATGTTGAATCTAGTGGTACCATATCAACACATGGTTTGGCCTACTAACCATGATTCAGGTGCTAAAATGGCAGGTATATCCACATCATGTATGTTTATGTTTAGACCTACTACCTTTCCCTGATTTTAGAACAGAGGAAGGATCAAATGATGTTGCATCTTTTTCTTTGTGGTCCTCTAGTCCAAACGTGCAACAATACCTATATAAATCATAAAGAATCTTCATATTAGTAATACACACAGTTAACAAATGATAAAGAGACACTCTTTCACTTCAGAATTGCACATATAAATAATCTTAGTTAGAATATTACTCTTACATGTTGTATTCCAAATAAATATTAATCTTATTTTTTGTATCAAAACTTTGAGGGGGTTTCCTTGAATGACTTATGTGAAAGAAAGTTGGATATGAGTCCCTTGAACTTTATCCCTCAATAAAATCTTTCAATCTACCAGCTTCAATCCAAGTTGAAAATAATTTTGAGCCTTTAAGGACATACTTCTTCCATGAAAGATCTGTATATGAAAAATTTACGCTACATGGGAATTGAACTGCTTCAACATCCATCTAGTAGACAATCAAAATGTTAGAATTTGATTAGAAAATATTTGTGCACATGGTATAACACACTTGGTAGAAACTCTAGACACTTTTGATAACATAACAAAACATGCAATACATATATAGTACTAAAAAAATTAGTTATAAAAAGATGTGGAAGGAATAAGTATAAGAAATTCAAATTATAATTTGGCATACTATATAAATTTAAAACTAATATACATTAAAAAATATGACAATGATTGCATTGAAATTTGAACATTAACAATGGTAGGCAATGATTTTGAATTTTGGGTGCAAACCAAGAATAAGAATTTTAAATGAAAGTTTGGCACACTAAGTGAAGTTTAAACTAGTAAACATATAAAACATAAAAAAAAATCAAACATTTTTTATGCCACTCCAAGCCCAAGTCAATACCTTACAATCAATGAGAAGAAGAAAATACACAACAAATACCTAGAAGGATATTGAAGTAATTATGTTGCAAATCAGTAAGCTTCAAAGCTCAAATGGTTGCATTTGAAATAAAATTGGTGAAAGCCAACATTAAAAACATCCACTCCAATGTTGTCTATTAAGGATAGGTGTATAATTATGCCCCTTATTTTCTAATTGATGCAAAATTTCTACACTCTCAAGTTCCAATATTTAAAGATTTAATGGAGGAGAGCTATAATAGGTTCTAGAAAATAATGGTAGATTATGGTATTTTTAATATAAGGGCTGAATTTTACTAGTTGTGGCAAAATTATGGAGTTTGATATGTCTGCGGACTACACAATATGATATCCTCACAAGTTCAAGATAATTGGCACAAGAAGTAAGCCATTTGAGGAAAAAATCTATCTTTAGAGAACTCTGAAATCATAAACATCTATCTTTAGAGAACTCTGATTTAAAACTTGGTGAAATCCCAAAATGATTTTAAAGAATATGATCCATCTACTATGGGAGATTAAACATCCAAATCTAGTTGGTCTGAAGGTTACTATTAAACACCACAACTACAATTCCTATTCTACAATTATGTTCCAAGTGGAAGTTTCCACTTGTATAGTAAATTACATGAGAAGTTATTTCTAAGTATCTCTCTAGGTTGAAGATTATCATAATTTTAACAACACATGATTGGTGGTTTTCCTTCTTATATTCTATTTTTATAGATCTTGGTCTTGACTTTTGTTTAGATCTTGGTCTTGACTTTTGTTTGGTTCTTTTTTCTATCCATTTATGATCTTGCTTTGCATTTCATTTTTAGGTCAACAAGGTCAAAGTTTGTATTATTTTTTCATGCCATGGTAGCCCTAAGGAAAATCATAATTTATGTTTGAGCTTGGGTTTGAAGTTTTGGGAACATGTTATCTATATATACACTCCCATAGTAACATACTAGTGACCATATAGGTTTCACTATTTGGAGCAGTAAAAGAGTTGCATGAAGTTAAAGGAAATCAAGGGTATTCTGATTTCAACTATAAAGGAATAAACTAAGCTGCAAGATCCAATGATCAAAACACCCTCTAATTCCAAGGGTGCCAAAGCCTTCCCCATCTTGTAGTCGTACTCACCACTTTGTGTTGACTGAATAGAGATGGAAAACATGTATATCAACATTGGGGTACATTAAAGAAAGGGGTACCCAGGCACCATGATCTAGTCCTCTCTTTGAATCCTCTTCAACACTCTTGAATCCTAAATTACATTATGGCATTGAAATAGATCTAGGACATATAGACCAAGTAATTTGAGCATTGAACAAGGGAAAAGTAATTTCCTCATGCAAATACTCATGATATGTATACTTTAGTAAATTGGGAAACATTTAAAAGGATTTGGAATGTACAGTTTCATTTCAAAACTAAAATTAGTTTTATTGATTGGATGGTGGAAGAAAACTATTGGGAAATTATTAGATTCTATAACTGGCAAACTACAAATTTAGATGCAATGAAAAGCCCAAATCAAGTATGAACATTTGACCTTTGACATAAATCCCAAATCAATGGAGGCTAAAAAAGGGAGTTACCTTTATATTTCTTGAGGGAAGTCATTCTGGTAGAAATCATAAATTGTGTTATTTCTGCTCATAGTATTGACAGTGGGAAAGGAAGTATCCTAGTGAGAAAAGATGATAAATATAGCTTTAGGTTTCTCTTATAAAATTTTGTCCAAATGCCTTGTAGGAAGCTCTTTTATCACTAATGTGCACTTATGATTTGGGAAGGTGCACTTGGAGATGCAAAAGATATATTTGCAATGCATGTTACACTTGAAATATCAACAGGGACTATATCTTCAAGCCCAAGACCCGTTTTGGCCGGTTCATGTGTTTTTGAAGTTGTTATGATAGGAAGAGGTGGTCATGCTACTATGCCACATAGGACTACAAATCCTATTTTAGCTACATCACTTATACTTTTTAGTTTACAATAGATTATTTCTAGAGAGACGGATCCCCTTAACAGTCAAGTATGTGCACCTTTTCCACTTTTATGTGGTGACATTTCAAGCTTTTTTAATGTTAAAATTAGTATGCCATAAAATTTTGCAATTCATATAGAAGTTTAATGAGAAAGTTTTTCCTCTGAAAGTTTGGCCATATATATTTACACTTATAGCATAATATACTTAAGAAATACAACAAGATTGTCCCAAAATGATGTCTGTTAGGTTCAATACTTTTGATAAGAGAGTTAATAAAAAGAGGAATGATAACTTTATACTTCAACAATTTTTTGTGCATTAGATTGTGTGATATTTTTCATTGAAGTATTGATCACAGTCTATGATCCATTATTGATGGAGATTTTTTTAATCTCTTTAGGCTCTCTATCACCATCTTCATGATAGATCATGAAATGTGATTCAAAATATTGATAAAAATTCGCTCACACAATCTTATCTAAAAACAATTGCAATATCCATTTTGGATGGTGGGACCCTGATATCATTAATTTTTGGACTTTCCTTCCCATTTGTTGCAACATTTCTAGAACCATCTTCTCTAAGATGATGAATGTTAAAGTTTTTCCTTGTTTCAATGTAGGTATTGTCTGTGAATTTTGTTGAAGCTAGAAAGGGGCTCGATATAATTCCAAACAAGGTGCGGTTTGGAGGCACACTAAGAAGTCTTAGCTCTCAAGGACTTGCTCAACTAAGGAAAAGAATTAAAGAGGTAAATTTTTAAGAGAATTTTGAAGATTATAAAACAAGTGTGTAGGATCTTAGTAGGGTAGGTGGTAACATGATAAAAGTCCACAATGGGTACTTCTATCATTAATTTGGAAGATCTTAACAAACTTTTGCATCTCTCTTCAATCTGCTACTAATGAATTAAGTATATGCTTTGGGTTATTCTTAATCATAAATTTGATAAAAGTAGAATTAATAACAACACTTAAATGTAATGTTTTTTTTCCCATATGAAGCATGTGACCTTTATACAGTGTCTATTTCAATATGTTGACATCATATAAGAAAGAGTCAACAACCCTTAACTTGTAAAGAGCTAGCATAGTTGACGCTTGTAGTCTTAGAAGCTTGTCCAATAGAGAAAAGTCTTTACAATTATTTGCAACAATAGGAGCACAGATTCCAATTACAAAATTTTGATTGTCTACCTGTAATAATTTATTTTTCTTCTTTCTCTGTAAAGGAGTCGAGCCTAGCATCTTTACATGTAGAAATGCCCAATTCAATATTGATATTGCATTCCTATTTTATTATTTTTGGAAGACTATGAAAAATCAACATGAGTTTCAGACAGTTCAGATTCAATTACAGCTCTTTGTCTACTTTCTTCTTTCTAACTTTCCTCATGGAGGATTCTATATAAAATAAATGTTTCAAGGCTACATGGCTCAAAAGAAACAAAAATCTACTTAATTTGGTAACTCCCACTGGTTAAGTTGATTTTCTCTATATCATCCCATTCTGTTATTTCAAAGCCTCTCTTGGAATCATTAATTCCATGGGATTACATCTCTTTAGGCATTTTTCTCAAACATCTGTCAATAATTTCACTACTCTTTGAGGCATTTCATTTAACTATTCATGGGAGGCCCATGTCTGCACTTCACATTTTACATATGTGTATTGATGAACACTTGTGATCACAAAATCTTCTAAAATTATTTCAGAAATTAGGAACTAGTTTAAAATTACACACCTTCATTTCCTGCTAGAGGAATTGAACTTTTCCCTTGCCAAAGAAATTGAAAACACATGCACTTTGGCAGAGCACGGGAATCAGGGGCTATTAAATGTGTCGATCAAGAGTTGATGGAAGTAGTTGTAATTAACTTTGAAATAGTTGATACAGGTACAATGATGGTAAGGTTGAATGGTTAAGCGAGAAAACATAATAATTTTTAATGATTACAAAAGGGGAGATAGGCTGGGTGGACCCCACAACACACACAATAAGCTATTCAAGCTTAGTGTGTAATGTTTAAGCCATTCATTTGTTGTCAAGACCGTACAAATTTTAAATATTTATGGAATGGTTTTCTCTCACCCAAAATTATCTTGATATGCACAAAAATTCTTTCCAACGAAAATGGTTTTCATGATATAGACGTCCCTCATGACTACTAGAAATGCTATGGTAGGCATGTATGCAAAATGGGAGTGGTCTACTTGAGTGCTATGGTTGTAGGATATGCACAAAATGCATCTGTTGAGAAGGCTTCAAAAACTTCCAATCGACTAGTGAGAAGAAAGACTCCACTTTGATACAATTCTCCCTGGCTCTGCCAAATTAGAGCTTTGGAACGGGTTATAGACATCCACCACATAATAAAGAACATAAATTTTTTTAGATATTGTAGTTGCGAATGCTCCAGGTATATATGTGGAAGAATGGACATCACACTGCACTTGAACTAGTTTTGATAAAAGCAATGGCAAGAGGGTGCATACCCGAGGTACAAAGAAGCTAACAGAACAGACTTAACAACATATTAAATCAGTAAAGCCAACATAGATAAACATGAGCATCATCTACCTCTATCAAAAACCAAAATAAAAAAGCTAAACCAGCAATGGTAAGTGTCCCAAAAGCAAACAGTATCAAAGTTTAACAACCAAAAAGTAATACAAAGCCACGTAGGGCTATTTAAAAGAAATAAAGTCTTATGCTTAAAACTAAACTTAAAGAAACTGGTCCAAAAATAGGGCTTGGGGTCCGCAGAGTAACAACACCCCAACTCGCACTTCACCATTAGCTGGATCCCTTCCCATCCCATAAGTGCTTTGACAGAAGTAGGTCCGCCCACTCCTCATTGAGAAATTTGAAGAGTTCCCTGTTCCCTTCTATAGACTCCATCCCAGCCGAGGCTTTCTCATTCAACAAACAAAGGGTAGTGGAGGAGGTGTGCATGAATTTGAGAGAAAACTTGCTGACATCCGCTAGCCTCCTATTTGTGTTGGCCAAGTCCTCATTTAGTTTGGCCATTGTATTCTCTAGATTGACAATCTGGAACTTGATTTTACCAACAAGGCCAGTGCCCACAACAGTTTTAGGGTTCTTAGTCCTAATATCTGGGCTAGAATATTCCTTGCCCACTTCAACCACATTGTCCTGGTTATCTATTTTCCCCCCTTCAAGGTTAGTATTGGTCTATTTGTCATCCATGCTGGGGGAATCAATTGAAACATCCTCTTTATCGAACAACTCCTTCATAGCACGTTTCCCTTTCTCTTTGGCAAGTTGAGAAGACCGGCAGGTACTAGTGGGTTGGGGGTCAACATTCTGGGGGAAGTCCAGGTTTATATAGATTTTTTTTCACTTTTTCACATTCAGGGGAGAGTCCTCCAAGGTCAGGTCATGCTTTCTACCTGCACGAGGAGTAGGGGTAGGGTGGGTTCCTGAGGATTTAGGGCTAGCTGATGACATGTAACTGATTGAATGTTTGATAATGTTAAGTTGAAGATAATGCAAGGCATTAAATTAGTTAATTGTTTGTATTTTCATTTATGTCAACTTAATATTATCTGTACGGTCATGTACATAATGCCAAAGACTTTAGAGAATCAATGGAATAGAGATTATTCTTTCAACAATGCATAAAAGTCAACTATTCACTAGGTGACAGACAACACCGACAGAGTGCACACCATTGGTAAAGGAAAATAAAAAAGTCATAGTGATACCCGATGAGAAAAATCCAATGATGCCTGATGGATGAAGATCTTGAAGCTGACTAGAGTCACACTGACAGAACTGGCAATTATCACCGACAACTAACTGCAGAGTTGACTGACAGAATAGAGAGCTCAAAAAATGACAAAATATCTAGCTGGCAGAGCTTAAGGATACAATTAAATTGTTTTTTTATTTATTTTATTCGACCTGAGTAAAGTAATTGATTTAAAGAAGATTTGTACAGTTGGCAAGAAGATAACTATGAGATAAATCAGGAGTTAAAGCTGTAAATAAAATTGGCTGGATTGTTTTTCACACCAAGAATCAAGAATCAAGAATCAAGAATCAAGAATCAAGAATATCATGTCTATATACGAGACAAGAATAATTCATTTTCATAATCACATACACAGGCAAGGGAGTGAATAGAAAGAGGATGCTAAAGAGAAACTGATGAAGAAGAACTTCAAACAGTCCTGATCAATCAAGCTGAAGGAGAGCTAAAGAATTCTATAGACACTGACGAACAGTGAAGCACAACATCACAAAGAAGAAAGTGTGGAGCACAAATAATTGAATTGATACATTGATCAGAGAGGTAATGTACTTAAATAGATCTAAAAATCTGTAATTCAAGTTGCATTAGAAATAGGTCATAGTGTTTCAGTTTAACCATTGAAGCATCAAGTATCTTAACAGAGCAGGACTTAATAGTCTTTTATATATTGAGGTAAATCCCAAGGAGTGCCAAAATGGTTGATTCATGAAAGTAGCATTGAAGTTGCATAAAGCCTATTGACATTCTAAGAAGAAGGCTGATTCAAGGATGGTAGCAAGATTTTCCTAAAGCCTATTGACAGTCTAAGAAGGAGGCTGATTTAAGGATGGTAGCAAATAGATGACTGATACTAAGTGACAAACTTATAAAATCCTCTAACAAGGTCACACCTAATAGTCTATTTGTAACCTTTAACAGGGTTGGTTCCTAACAGGGATCACTTTAGAAGAGAAAAAATTTGGGGTACCAGTCCCAGCAGTTTTTCCCTTAACAGGGTTTCCACATTAAAATCCACGTATTATGTGTGTATGATTATTACTTTACTATTTTACATTTTAGATATGCATTTCTAGATTGATTGGTATACTTTGCATATTTAGTATCGGTAAATAGTTTTACTGCTTATTGGTAATCAAGGAGAATAAGGACAGACAAGGAAAACTGATAGACAGTTAAATCATTATTAGTATTTCATGGCATGCATCTTGTAGGGACTTAATAATCTGAGGTGTATTGATTGGTGGTTAAAGTTTAAAGGATAATTTTTTTAAGCCACTGATTCACCTGCCCCTCTTAGTTATTACTAACAATTGGTATCAGAGCTTGTGTTCTTAGAATGAAGGTTTCAATACCTAAGTAAAAATCACAAGATGTATAAATGAGATGTGCCCAAGTTGAACAAAGACAACTTTGCTTCATGACAAAGCATGATGAGAATCCACTTATCAGGTATTGGTATTGATGTTACTCAATACTTAGATAATGAATATGTGTTTCCCACATGACCATTGACATTAGATTAATTGAGAGAGAAGTATGAACATAATTGCATGGTTATAGAGATTTCTTCCTCACTCTCTGATGCTGAATTTGAAGATGTCAAGGACTGCAAAAATGTAAAGAAAATGTGGGACAAACTGAAGCTTGTACATGGAGGTGATACAAATGTTCTAAGAGCCAAGGCATAAAGCCTTAGAGGAAAGTTTGATGATCTAAGAATGAAAGAAGGAGAAAACATCACACAGTACAACACAAGAATAAAAGAAGTAGTCAATGCTATACTAGGTGTTGGAGGTACACTTGAAGATGAGACAATGGTAAGTAAAATCTTAAGAACCTTATTGCCTGTATATGCTATTAGAGTTTCTTCTATTCAAGAAATGAGAGTAGTAGAAAACAATACAGTTAATCTTGATAGTTTAATTGGTAGACTGATTTCATTTGAGATGAATAACTTTGACAATAGTGTCTTACCAAGTTTAGAGTCTGCATTTAAGTCTTCTATGAAAATAAGCAAATCCAATCATAGATACTCATCTAGAAGGGACAGTGAAAGTGAAAGTGAAGAAGAAGATCTAGATGAAATAGAAGCACTCATGGCAAGGAGAATGCAAAGAGGCAAAGGTAAATACAAAGGCAAGTTACCACTTGTATGCTTTAATTGAAAAGAGATTGGACACTTTGCTGCAAGATGTCCTAACATAAGAAAAGATGAAAAAGGTAATGACAGATATTTTGAGAAGAAATATGATAGAGGTGATAACAAAGATTATATTAGTTACCAAAAATCAGAAAGAATAGATACCCAAGATTACAAGGATAAATGAAAGAAGGCTAGCTACCTAGCTTCTTGCAAAGATGAAGATACTGACACCAAACCTGATGATGACATCGAGATGGTATTTTTAGCTGTAAAGGATGATTCAGATGAAGATGAAAGGTATGAAGAAACTGCACTCATATCTAAGGTTAGTAAGAATGATATCTAGATTATAGATAGTGGCTGCACTCACCATATGACTGGTGATGAAGAAAATTTTAACACTTTTGCATATTATAATGGTGGTACAGTAAGAATGGGAAATGATACAACTTGTCCAGTTGAAGGTAAAGGAACAATAATGCTGAATAACCTGATTAAATGTGAAAATGATTGTTGGGTAAAAGGATTGAATTATAATCTATTGAGTGTTTCTCAGTTGAATAATTTAGGTCATAGAGTAGCATTTGAAAATAAGAAGGCAAAGATCTTCAATGAATCAGGAAAACTAATTGGTACCGGTGAACAAACTAAAGGTAACTTATTCTATCTAAATGATACTAACCCCACTTGCTTAATGACTAGAAATGAAGATATATGGTTGTGGCACAAAAGATTGTGTCATGTGAATTTTGACAACATGATGAAAATAAGCAAAAGAAGAAGTGTAAGAGGCTTACTGACGATGACAAAGCCAGACAACATCATGTGCAAAAAATGTCAAAAAGGTAAAATGACAAAGTCTAGTTTCAAAAGTAAAACCCATAGATCAGATGATATTCTAGAATTAGTCCATACTAATTTATGTGGACCTATGAGGACAAAGAGCTATTATGGAGATAGATATTTTATTCTCTTTGTTTATGATTACTCTAGAATGATGACAATCATGTTTCTAAAAGAAAAATATGAAGCATTCAAGATGTTTAAATGGTATAAGGCTATGGTAGATAAACAAAGTGGTAAGGATATAAATTTTTTAAGATCAGATAGAGGAGGAGAATTTATATCAGATGAATTCACTAATTTCTATAATGAGCATGATATAAAAAGACAAGTTTTTGCACCAAGGACACCACAACAAAATGGGATTGCTGAAAGAAGGAATATGTCAATAGTTGATTGTGCAAGAACACTGATGATAGAAAAGGACATCACCCAAATCTTCTGGAGGGAAGCTATCAACACTGCTGTTTATACACTTAACATAGTACTATTGAAGGACACAAAGAAGACACCTTATGAGCTATGGTATGGTAAAACACCCAATGTAAGTTACTTCAAAATATTTGGTAGTCAATGTTATGTCTTAAAGGATGATAGAAATGGAAAGCTTGATGCCAAAAGTGATGAATTTATTTTTCTAGGGTATTCTACCAAGAGCAAAGCTTTTAAATGTCTAATCAAGGCTTCTAACAAAATAGTTGAAAGTGAAAATGTAAAGATTGATGAATTTGCATAAAAGAATGAGATGGAAAGCACAAAAGAACCAGAGGAATACAACAAGTTTATATATTGTGAAGAACCCATAACTCTACCCGAGCAACAGTGCTTAATTCCAGAACAACAAAATGTTGCAATCGACGGTCAGAATGTTGTTACCGATGGTCAGGATAATCATCAAGATAATGTGCAAGGTAATGAAGATCAAGCTAATACACAAAGAGCTATACCTATACTTGCAAGATATGTAAGAAGGAACCATCTAGAGGACCATATCATAGGAGATAAGAAAGCTAGTACAAGAATAAGAAGTAAGTCTTTAAACTCAAATTGCTTAATTTAGTAGTTTGAGCCAAAATCTGTCAATGCTACACTAGCTAATGAAGAATGGATAAGTGCTATGAATGATGAGATTGAGAAGATTGAGAAGAAAAAAACATGGTCACTTGTGCCAAGAACAGATGACAAGAATGTCATCGGTACTAAATGGATATTCAGGAAAAAGCTAAACGAGAATGAGAAGTCACAAGGAACAAAGCAAGACTAGTATGCAAGGGGTATGCACAAGAGGAAGGTATATACTATGGAGAAACCTTTGCACCCATTGCTAGGATAGAAGGAGTAAGAATTCTACTTGCTTATGCTACATATAAAGGATTAAAAGTATATCAAATGGATGTAAAGTCAACATTCCTAAATGGAATACTTGAAGAAGAGGTATACATTGAGCAACCAGAAGGGTTTGTAGAGCTAGACAAGAGGAACATGGTATGTAGATTTCAAAAATCCTTGTATGGATTAAAACAAGCTCCTAGAGCCTGGTATGAATGACTTCATTCCTATCTAATAAGTATTGGATTCATAAGGACTAGTGAAAACAATAATCTTTATTTGAAAGAAGATACTGATGCTAACACTTTGATTGCTAAAATATTTTTTGATGACATCATATTTGGAGGCAATGATATACTATGTAAGTCATTTTCTGATGAGATGAGAAAAGAGTTTGAGATGCCTATGTTTAAAGAGATCAAGTTCTTTCTTGGTCTACAGATCATTCAACAAAGTGAAGGTATTTTCATTACACAGTCCAAATACATCAAAGAGGTCATGAAAATATTCAAGATGGAAGATTCCAAACCTATTGGAACACCGATGGCTACTGGATGCAAATTAACAAAGGAAGACAAGACAACAGAGGTAAATCAAACTTTGTATAGATCAATGATCTAGAAAAGCTCATGTATGTTGTACGCACTAGACCAGATATTGCACATGCAGTAGGAATTGTTGCTAGATTTTCTACTAACCCCAGGGAATCACATATGACTGCTATGAAAAGTATCTTAAGATATCTGAAGAATACTAAGGAATTTGGCTTATGGTATAGAAGAGAAGGAAAATTTGAACTTAAAGTGTTTACCGACGCTGATTGGGCTGGAGATCTTGATGACTGAAAGAGCAGAACTGGAGGAGCATTCTTTATGGGTGATAGACTTGTCACATGGATTAGCAAGAAGCAAGGATGCATCTCATAGTCTACTGTAGAAGCATAATAAATTGCTCAAATATTGCATGTATCAAACAGTTGGTAGAAGTTATGCATATGAAGATCTCAGAACCAGTGATTATCTATTATGATAACACCAGTGCAATAAAAATTTCTAAGAATCTAGTCATGCATTCCAAGAAAAAACACATTGCAATCAAGTATCATTACTTAAGAGAACAAGTTCAAGAAAAAGAGGTGATACATGAGTATGTGCAATCAAAAGAACAATTATTTGATATCTTCACCAAGCCACTGCCCAAGGATACATTTGAGTACCTGAGAAAGAGACTAGGGGTCAAACCCTTGTCTACCAGTCAGTAAAAGAGTGAAGGCTACATCAGCCTATATATTATCAGAATATCATTCATGTTGATGCAAGCAAAAAGATGAACTTCAAAGCTACATCTATATACAGAAAGGTATATATCAGAACCGAGCACCAAAACATATTATTGTATTGCTAATGGATAAGGGAAATTCAAGGAATATATTATGGATAGAAGAAAATAAGTGTTTGACATGAATGTCAGATATTTGTAAAATATTTGTTTGGCATTGTTGTCAAAGGGAGAGAATGTATCCATATTATCATAATAGGTTATCCATTATCAGATTACTCTAAATAGGGAGAGATCATATCCATAGGGAGAGAATTTGTATGAAGAAATCATATACAAAGGGAGAGTTGCTGACAAGAGATAGAGACATCAAAGAAGAAGAACAATCAAAAGAGAGAAATTGACACAAGAAGAGAGCACAAAACATCAATATAAGAAAGCACAGAAAGTTGCAAGAATCAAATCTAAGTTAACACAGAGCTTACCGGTGGTCATACATTTTTATCGGTTATCAAAACAAACTATTTGGTAATTTGATGAATCTCAACAATTGTATTTCATATTGTATTATAAATAGTATAGTGTGATAATATAGTATGTTGCCATCAATGCCAAAGGGAGAGATTCATGACATGTAACTGATTGAATATTTGATAATGTTAAGTTGATGATAATGCAATGCATTAAATTAGTTAATGGTTTGTATTATCATTTATGTCAACTTAATATCATATGTACGGTCATGTACATAATGCCAAAGACTTCAGAGAATCAATGGAACATAGATTATGATTTTAGCAATGCATAAAATTCAAGTATTCACTAAGTGATAGACAACATTGACGGAGTGCACACCATTGGTAAAGGCAAAGAAAAAAGTCACAGTGATACCTGATGAGAAGAAGACAATATTTCCCGATGAAGAAAAATCACAGTGATACCTGACAAGCTGAAAATAGAGTTGCCCAACGAGAAAAATCCAATGATGCCTGACAGATGGAGATCCTAAAGCTGACTGGAGTCACATCGACAGAACTGATAGTTATCACCAATGACTAACTATAGAGTTGACCGATTGAATAGAGAGTTCAGAAAATGACAAAATATCTAGCTGGCAGAGCTTAAGGATAGACTTAACTGGTTGTTTTATTTGTTTTATTTGATCAGAGTTAAGTAATTGATTTAAAGAAGATTTGTACAGTTGGCAAGAAGATAACTACGAGATAAATTAGGAGTTAAAGCTGTAAATCAAATTGGCTAGATTGTTTTTCACGCCAAGAATCAAGAATCAAGAATCAAGAATCAAGAATCAAGAATCAAGAATCAAGAATCAAGAATCAAGAATCAAGAATATCATGTCTATATAAGAGACAAGCATAATTCATTTCTGTAATCACATAAATGGGAAGGGGAGTGAATAGAAAGAGGATGCTGAAGAGAAACTGATGAAGAAGAAATTCATAGAGTCTTGATCAATCAAGCTGAAGGAGAGCTAAAGAATTCTGCAGACACTGATGAACAGTGAAGCACAACATCACAGAGCAGAAAGTGTGGAGCACAAAAAATTGAATTGATACATTGATCAAAGAGGTAATGTACTTAAATAGATCTGAAAATCTGCAATTTAAGTTGCATTAGAAACAGGTCATAGTGTTTCAGTTTAACCATTGAAGCATCAAGTCTCTTAACAAAGAAGGACTTAATAGTATTTTATATATTGAGGTACATCCCAAGGAGTGCCAAAAATGTTGATTCATGAAAATAGCATTGAAATTGCATAAAGCCTATTGACAGTCTAAGAAGAAGGTTGATTCAAGGATGGTAGCAAGATTTACCTAAAGCCTATTGACAGTCTAAGAAGGAGTCTGATTCAAGGATGGTAGCAAATAGATGCCTGACACTAAGTGATAACCTCTATGTATAAAATCCTCTAACAAGGTCACACCTAATAGTGTGTTTGTAAACTTTAATAGGGTTGGCTCCTAACAGGGCTCACTTCAGAAGAGTAAAAATTTAGGGTACCGGTCCCAGTGGTTTTTCCCTTAACAGGGTTTCCACGTTAAAATCCATGTGTTATGTGTGTATGATTATTACTTTAATATTTTACATTTCACATATGCATTTATGGATTTATTGGTATGCTTTGCATATTTACTGAGTATCGGTAAATAGTTTTACTACTTATCAGTAATCAAGGAGAATAAGGACAGACAAGGAAAATTGACAGACAGTTAAATCATTATTAGTATTTCATGGAATGCATCTTGTAGGGACTTAATAATCTAAGGTGTATTGATTGGTGGTTAAAGTTTAAAGGATAAATTTTTTAAACCACTGATTCACCCCCCCTCTTAGTTATTACTAACACTAGCAGCAGGGGTGGAGCCACCAATAGAGTCAGAAGGTGAGGGAATGCCTTGGTTGTGGGAGACTGAGGGTGAAATTTGTTTTTGGGCAAGTTGGGTGATTTCCACAATGGGCGGAGGGTAGAGGTCCTGGTGGAAGTGATAAATCCTAAAGATAAGCACCTAGTGAAGGTATGTGGGTTTTTTTACCCAGAGAGATAGCCTCATTCACGGCGGCCACAATATTCTCTAAAGAGTGCAGAAGGTAAAAAGGAAAGGAAATTAACAGTTTATGCCTAAGATGATTAAGAAAAGGAAGGTGGTAATTGTAGAATGTACCAAACCTTTCCTCCAGGGTGAAATATTTCATGATGAGCTTACACATCTTTGGCCAGAATTCAGGAAGGTCGGCCATGCTATAACCACCATTTTTGACATAGGTTTGTTGTCATTGGAAAAGAATTGGTCAAACTTTGTTTTGGCCTAGGTTTTGGTGGTTTTCTTCCACTTCCTTCCTATGGTTTCCATACCAATAACCACCTTGTTAATCTTAAAAGTGATACCATTAATGGTGACCCTTCTCTCATTCTAGATTTTGACAAATTGACAAGATATCATTTCATCGTGCCCAGCTAGACATTTTATAAAGGGAAGAATCCCACCTTCTTTACAAAAATACATCACCATCAGGTCTGAGGAGAACTCTTCCTCAATATTGTCAGGTTCAATCCTATGGCGATCCCCTCCCATGTTTGTAGAGTTGTTCGAAGTAGCCGTCACCCAAGGATTCCACACCTAGTATGAGAAAAAAACCTTCCCAACACAATACCACCAAAAACCAGAGCATGAAAAGAAAGCAGATCCGTTGCGTGAAATGTTAAAAATGGGATAAAAAATTGGCCTAAAACATCTATCTTTTCTCATACAAAACCTACTAAAATAATTTCCTTTAGGCACAAAAATCACTGCTAAGGGTGCCATCATGGTTACCACATGGGAACAACATTGTAACCCATAATTACAATCAAAACAATCTCCATCATATCTTTTAATAATTACCATAAATCTCAAATGTATCCAATGCCATAAAAAGACATAATGACACTTTATGATGGGAGTGACGCAAGCAATCCACATCCTTCACCAAAAGGAATTGGGGATCCTACATTTGGCGGCCATGTAGCCTTTCCAAATGCAATAACCAGCCAAGCTAAAATGTATATTACTCTGGGGTCTGCCTTTTAGCGCCCAAATCATACTTTGATTTTTAAAAATTTTGGTTGTTGTTGTTGATTCCTCTCATTTCCCACCCAAGCAGGTCTTGAGTATTTTTGGGTAGCTGATTAGTAGCACGCCAACAATGTAAGCCAACCGTCTACAACCCCATGACCGCCATTGAATCAAAAAAAAAATTCCCTTCCCTGTAAATGTGATTTATGGTGGACTCAATAAAGTGATTATTCATCCCCTTAATATTAGAAAATATGGGGTCAACACGCCACCTAGCCAAGGAGCAACCACTAGCAGCATCAATAATAACCTTGGAATCCCCCTCGATCTCAATCCTGGAGCAACCAATGTTAAGGGAGAAATTTAATCCCCATAAGAGTACCATAGCCTCCACCTAGTTAACTAAGTGGTCAGTGAGGGGGCCATCATAACCAGCCACCATTCTCCCCCATTGATCCCTTATAACTCCCCCTCTAGCATGTCTACCTCCCCGGGAAGCCCCATCAAAGTTAAGTTTGTGCCAATTTGCCTGAGGGGGGACCCAAACTGTCACCATTCTGGCTCTAAGTCTAGAGTTTTCAAACCTAGAAAACCCCTTACCCAAACCCCACTCCTTAGCAAGCTTCCAATCAAAGTCAAAAGAAGGGGAAATAGGGCTTTTCCAGCTTCCCACCAGTAGGTTTTCCTATAAAAGTTTATAGCTGATATATAAAACATCCTTAATAGTGAGTTTAGTTCCTCTGAATATCCTATTGTTGCGTTCCTTCCAGATAACCTAATAGAATATCAGGGGGATTTGGTTCCAAAGGAGTTTGATCAACGAGTGTTGTGAGGGAGATTTCCATTCAAGAAGAATATCTTGGATGCTAAAGTTAGAAACCCAAGGGAGGCTGAGTCTTGAGAGGATTTCCTGCCAGATCCCAATAACAAACTTGCAGTGAAGCATGATATGGTTAGAGCTTTCCTCATATTTCTTGCAAAGGAAGCATCTGTTAGCAAGGCTAAACCCTTGTTTAACAAGATTTTCAAGTGTGAGGATTTTCCCATGGAGAATGGTCCACCAGAAAAAATTTGACTTTAGGGATTAATTGAGGTTGCCAAACCTTCCTCCAAAAAGAAATATCAGTACAGTCATTGATAAGCAGACCATAAGCCGATTTGACAGAAAACCCACCATGTTTATTGTGTCTCCAAAGCAATCTATTAGGTTGGTCTATAATAGGGATGCGAATCGAAAGCAACAGGTCCCTAAGTTTAGTAGCAAAGGTGGTCAGGTCTAGTCTACCTTGAAGATGAGGGAGAAGGTCAATCCACTTTCCATTAGAGATAAAGTTGGAAACCTGCGATCCAACAGTAAGGGCCAGAACATTCCTGAGTTGAGAGAAATGAGAATTCCTGAGTATAGTGTTAGGCAGCCAGGGGTCATCCCAAAATTTGATATCCTATCCATTACCTAATGACCAGATAGGCCCTTTTCCTAAAATACTCCTGCATTTGAGGATACTATTCCAGATTTTAGAACTCGCCAGGTGGCCCTGTACCATGAAAAGTTTACAGAAGTGACCCCCATCTAGATACTTAGCTTCCATGATTTTACACCAATCACCAGTTCCCCATATCAATGTCCAAGCCACCTTAGAAAGAAGAGCTCTATTTAGATTGCGTATTTTCCTTAACCCCAGGCCCCCAAGGTTTTGGGGAGACAAACCTTATCCTAGGAGACCAATGGGAGGCATTTCTTATCCTCAGAACCCGACCAAAGGAAGGTATGTTGGATTTTTTCTAGTTTTTCAGCCATGAAGCTAGAGATTTTAAAAATAGACAAAAAGTAGAAAGGAATTCCCTAAAGAGAAGTAGCAAGGAGTTGGAGCTTACCCACATTGCTAAGGAGTTTACCTTTCTAGCCCGCTAGTTTCCTTTGGGTTCTTTCAAGGATAGAATTCCAGAATTTGTTCTTCACCTGTTTTACAATCAATAGGAGGCCAAGATAAGTAGTAGGAAGTTTGTCATCCTGGCATCCTAGAATCTTCATTATCTTTTTCTAAACTAGTTCCTTATTTTTAAAGAACATATGAATTTTGTGATAGTTGATATGCTAGCCCAAGGCTATAGCATAATTGTCTAGCAGCTGCTTCCACCTAGAAGCTTCCCTAACTAAGGAGGCCCCAAAGAAGAAGGTGTCATCAAAAAATTTATGTAGGATAGCAGGTTGCAAAGTAGAGGCCGGATTAATCCCTACAATCTCTCTGGTATAGGCCATCTCCATCCTATTATGACCAAGAACTTCCGCAAGGAGGATGAAGAGGTAAGGAGATAGGGGGTCCCCTTGGTGGAGCCCTTTACCAGGGTAAAATTTGGCCCTAGGTTTACCATTAAATAACACTAAGAATCTCACAGTCTCAAAGCAACACTTAATAAGGTCTATAAATTGCTTCAAGAAGCTGAAAGCAGACATGACTTTATAGAGAAAAGTCCAATGGACTTTTTTGTAAGCTTTAGAAACATCCAACTTGGGGGCCATCCCAGCAACCCTTCTATAGTCAATGGAGTGAATTATTTCATGTGTGGTGATGGAAGCATCCATAATTTTCCGACTAGGGACAAATCCTTTCTAATTGGGGCTGATGATCTTGTCAAGTAGGGGTTTGATTCTATTAACCATAATTTTGGAGAAGACTTTAAACAAAGTATTGCAGAGACTGATGGGTCTAAAGTCCTACATGATTTTTGTCTCCGCACACTTGGGGACCAAAAAAATATAAGTATCATTAAGTTTCTTTAAGAGTTTTTTACATCTGATAAAATCTCATGCAACATGAATGACATCAAAACCAACAATATCTAAATACTCTTGGAAGAAGGTAGGGTGAAACCCGTCTGGACTAGGGGCCTTGTAGGATCCCATGGAGAAAACCGCCTTATGAACCTCCTCATCAGAGACCCTAGACAAGAGTATATTATTATCATCAGTCATGATGACCCTGGGTAGCTACGCAATGAGATGTTCCTGGAGGGAAACAGGGTCCCCAGAAGAAGAATTGGTGAAAGCTCTGGAGAAGTGATCAGTGGCCAGCCCTCCAAGTAGGATAGGGTCTGAGACATCCTGTCCCCTAGGGTTCCTAAGTTTGGTGATGGAATTCATTTTTTTATGTTTACAGGCCAATTGATGAAAAAAAGTAGTGTTACAATCCCCCTCCTTCAGCCATGAGACCCTGGATCTTTGTTTCCAGAAAACTTCTTCATTGGACAGAGTTTCCTTCAAAATTTTCCTAGTGTTTTCTTCCTCTAGGTGCAGGTCAACCGAAAGATCACCCCCTTCCATTTTCCTTTGAAGGGAATCAAGTTTCTCATTGAGCATCTTTTTAGTGTGGAAGATGTCACCAAAGGTGTATTTTCTCCAACCTTTAACCTCCCCCCTGATAAGTTCAAGCTTGGAAGAAACCCTAAACATGGCCGAACCTTTAACCAGAGTGGACCACCAGAGCTGAACCTTGTCACGGAAGCTAGGGTGGGAGGCCCACATAATCTCATATCTGAAGGGGGCAGGGTACTAGCATTGAACATACACCCATTTAAGTAGAAGGGGGTTATGGTCTGAAGTCATTCTAGGGAGGGAAACCAAGGAAGAGGTAGCTCCTAGATCCCAGGTTGAATAAAGTAGGATCTGGTCCAAGTGGACCTGTATGAGGTGGCTACCTTTCCTATTGTTAGTCCACGTGAAGGGGTTTCCTCTTAGCTCAACATCATAAAGACCACACTCTCCCTCAAAGTTAGCTAGGTCTCCCATGCTGTTAGTGTGGTCCAAAATTCCCCCACATTTCTCAGAAGGAAATAGGGGAGAGTTGAAATCTCCCACAACCATGAGCTTAGAATCCTGGAGATTCGAGAGGGATATATTTAGTTCATCCTAAAACCCTTTTCTTCTTTGTCTGGTGTTAGGAGCATAAATGTTAAAATAGATCCAGGTCTCCAGTATGGATATGAAGGCCACAACCAGGTGGTTGTGGGAAAAACTATGGGCATCACCCCTGACCTTGGAAGCATTCTAGAGGGTGGAAATACCTCCCAAAGCTCCTTGAGCCTTAGAGTAGAGAAAATTGGCCCCAGGCCATAGCCTTCCCACTAACACCTCAAAGTTAACATGAGACATTTTAACTTCTTGAATTAAAATAATGTCAAATTTATAATAAAAAATGTACTGCTTAACAACAAGTTGTTTCTAGGGGTTATTGAGACCCCTAATATTCCATGATAGAATAATCATTTCTTACCTTTTTGGTTGAGGTCTAGGGTTTTCTTCCTTCTTGCAACAATCTCCTTTATCGTGCTCCTCTATCTTTTGGCTCTGTCTGTCGGCCATCCTAATTTGGTGTCCACTCCCACATCCACTCTCTTTTGTTGAGTCTTCTTTTGTTGAGTTTTCCATTCCTGGTCCCTGGTCATCGGGGTTCCCAAGGGTGTGGAGAATCCTAGAGCCACTGAGAAACCCAAGGCCATAGGGTTGAGAACAAATTCTATGACTGGAGGAGATGAGGGGCCTCTAGATGTGTTATTTGTCATCACACAAACATTCAATTTTGTTTGGACAAGTGATGATCCTAGGATGGAACATTGTGGAATCTCGCAGCCTGGGTTGATGGTGTCAGAGTTTTTTACCACCTGTAAAGGGGAAACAAGAGTAGGGGTGATGCATTGATTGGTCTCCTCTACTGTGACTTTCTCCTACACATTGCTTGTAGGTATTTCACCCTCTTCCAGACTAGACATGTCAGCCACTGACCCAGAACTGGTATCACAACCCTGAATCATAGGAATTCCAACCATCTTCCCTCTAGAAGCATCCCCCATTAAGGGCAAGGGGAGTGGTCCTGAGGAAAAATGGGTGGTAATCTCAGAAGCTATCATCTCCAAAATATTTTGTTTTAACTTAGGTTTAGGCCTCTTAGGATCCTTGCAGTCCTTCCTTGTGTGGCCCTTTGAGTATCAGCATTCACAAAAGAGGGTAGCATTCTCATAGAAAATAGATTGTGTCCATTTACCCAGCTTAGACTTGAGGACAAAAAAGTTTGGGATAGTCTTATTTATAGACACATTCACATAGAAATGAGCAAAAACAAGTCAGGATTTAGAGATGGTTACTAGATCCGTCAAAATGTAGTGTTCGAAGGAGTTGCCAATCCATCTAAATACTTTCTCATCCCAAAACTTGAGAGGAAAACTAGGAAGGTGGACCCAAACAAGTGTCATCCTACTGAGGTTCGCGGAAGGGTCAAAACCCAGTTTCCATTTAGCCAGGGTGAGGAGGTGTTTTCCATAGAGCCATGATCCAGAGAGGATGAAAGACAGGTCCTTTGCAGCCATGAAACATAAGAGAAAGAGACCTCCAGGAAATAATAGGATACCCCAAAGAAATTTGGAATCATGATTATAGAATATACACCAAATCAATCTGTTGGAAAGGCTTCACAAAATTTCAAGAAAATGCAATCGGTAGATTCAACCTCAAAATCCACAACATTTTCCAGCGTCCTCCCTGCCTGTGCTAAAATGAGACTCTTCAACTATGTATCCAAGGATAAAAGATGGGGATTTTGTCAAATGAATAAAGATTAATGAAAGCAACATATCAGCTAGATATTAAGGGAGAATAATTTTTTCAGATGTGTGAGTTAAAGCTTCCCTAGTATGCAAAATGTGGAAGCAATGATAAGGCACTAGAACAATTTGAAAAAATGCCTTAAAGTGTATATTGTATTATAGTTGCATAATCTCCAGAAAAAGGCTATACATCACCCTAACTACACCCATCATCCATCAGGCCCATCATCCTTCATCATGCATCAATGTTTCATATCTACACCTGTAGTTCAACAATTGAGATTTGAGTTAACTAGAGTTGGAAGATGCAAAATTTATGATTTTTGTTTTGATTCCCGTAAACTACGATTGTGGGCATTTCTATTTTTAAATTGAAATATTCTGGCTATTTTTATTTTTTACATTCGCAATACCCTAGTTGTTTTTTTTTATATCAATTTTTACATTTTTTCAGGATTGGAGAAAATGATTGAGAAATTAAGCAGCATCTCCATTCTTAAACGCATTGTGCATGAATCATCCATCTAGTTCAATTGAAATGAGTTGTAACTTCATTCTTGGAAGCATTTCTAATTCAGCAGTAGTTAATAAATTTGCATATTTGATGCATACAATTATCTATTAAAATTCTATAAAACTTAGGGCAATACAACCAATATTAAGTATTGCATTTCACATTTAACAATATTTTGGTAGTAATTTATTTTGGATTAATTTTCCATAAAAATGATTCCCTCGAGCTTTGGATTCCCTCTCCTATTTCAAATGAAGTATTTTAATATATGTCATATTGGTAATAATATTTTCAATATGATTTATTTATTTATTCTTTTATATTTATGTAAATGATTTGATTTGTGGGGTGAGGGAACTACAAGATTTGTTAACTATTTTGACAGAGAAGAAACATTTAAACTTAGGCAAGTGTGGAGTATTGAGATTTTATTTGGGATTTTATTGTAATGGAGTAAAGACTGAGTTGTCCTGTTGCTTGTGTTCATTCTTGAGCTTCAGTAGATTACAATTGAAAAATGGACGTGGCTAGAGGATGGAATAAACAACATAAGTTTAACCCTTATGACTTGTTAGTTTCAAATTATTTTTTAAATAAAAAATAGTGATTGAAGAAGAATTAACTAAAAATATAAGATCATTTTATTTCTGATAAGCGCTCTAACAAAAAGTGCGAGGAAACTGAGATGGGGAGGTTTTAGAATATAGTCGTATCATAGGATAAAATCAAAATTTAGTTTTCGATAACTAAATTTTGAAGTTTTGATATTTGAAAAGAAATTCTTAATTCAAAAATATAAAAATAGAATTTTTGAAATAAAAATATGAATTGAATATAAAATTTGAGACATTTAAATAATTTTGTATATAAAATGTATAAAATATAAAGTCATTGAAATAGAGTTTTGTGATACAACAAATTTTTTTTACCAAAAACTTGTATACAAATAGATACATTGACAATACAATAATTGTTGTGAGATTGTAATGATGTGGAGATATTTTTATTATCAAACTTTTACTTCCCAAAATATAGTAGTGTAACCTTGTGTAATAATGGATAACAATGTTTCCTAGATTGTAATCCAATTTATGCATTTAAATTACTACAACTAAAAATACCAAATAAAATTAAAGGAATGCCACACATTTAGGGAAGATAACTTAGAGGTTAATATATGTGTGGAAGTAGAAGAGGAATCCTACAATTGGTATACTCAAATACTAAACTAGTTTCGGTCATATTACATGATAAATTTTTAAAATAATTAAAATAATTTATTTCTCATCATGTAATGTCATATCATATTTTGTCAAGAAATATTTGAATAGTCTATCTTATAGTGATGAAGCCTAAACAGAAAAAAATCTTTAAGTTTTCAAATTATTTCTTCTTCATTTACAATCATAGTAATTTTTTCCTTAGTTCTCCCCTATTTATAACATAAAATCCCTGGATCGGTTGCTGATGTGATTGAAATAATCCAAAAGAAGTTTCTTTGGATAGGCACATAGGACAAAACTTGAATGGCTCTGGTCAAGTGGGAAAAGGTCTGCACTCCTAAAAAAGTTGGTAGTTTGGGAGTTAGAAGGATCAGACAATTTAATAAGGCTCTTATGACTAAGATAGGATGACTACTCATGGAAGATAAGAAGGAATGGACTGGGATAATGAAGTAAAAATGTACGGGTAAAGGGAATTCTAACTCCTTTTTATCGTTGGATTACTGAGAGGGGGGGGGGGGGGGGGAANGTGAATCAGAAAACTATGATACTTAAAACTTAAAACTTAACTTAACTCTGATTCAACTTTGTAGGATAAACAACAACAAAAATCAAATCACCAAATATTTTCAATAACTCAAACAATAACTTGCATAAATAGTAAATATCATGCACATTAAAAATTCAACACATTTGACACCAGACTTAAGGAGGAAACCCAATTTGGGAAAAAACCTCTGTGGAGATTGTCACCCACAAATGAAAATACTCGTCTGAAGTATGCTTGGTTAAAATCTTATCATGTTAAAGATTTCAATACACATTGTTAAATGTCACATTGATAGGGGATTTATCTCAGACCCGTTAAGATCTTCACCCTGTTAGGAGTGGCCTTGTTAGAGGGCTTTGAACACTCTTTTAGAATGTCACCTTCCTCGCAGATTTTACAATAAGACTGTTAAGTCCACTTGGTTAAGAGATTTTGCTGTTAAAAATGCAAATAAGAAACAATGTATAAAATGATAGATGTTAAACTACAACTACCTCTTGTTTGATCAGATCCCTTATGCACTCTCTGAATACTGGCATCAAAACTTCATCAATCTCTACTCTAGACTCACATTTTCACTTCTTTGATCTTCACTACTTCACTCGGTAGCACTTCAAATCTTCAACTTGCCAGCCCTCCCTTTCCTTCAAATTCACCCTTTAAATAGACTTTGTTTTTGCCTTGTAATCTCCTTGATTAGGTTTTCCTTCAATCACGCTCGACCGTTAGATCAAAATTTTTAACTGATTCAGTGAACTTGAAACTTGGTTAACCACTTTAGTATCACCTCAAAACTTGCACTTTTCTTGAAAATAAAACCTTCACTTTTTCCACTTAATCTATACCATAGATCTCTTCGTTGAATTTTCCCGTGCGTAGATCTTGTAACTAACTTCTTCTTCATTCTTGGAATCTTCTAGATCCTTGTAGCATTGCATCAAATGCTTTCTTATCCTTGTTTCTAACATCTGTTCTCACTCAGTAACTAACTCTTGGTGCAGTGACTAACATGAACTACTTGGTACCTCAATGTCTCAGTTTCTTGATTGACTTACATAATCCTTTGTCGATAGACTTCTTTCTTCTTGGTAACTTAACTATTCAATCTTACTGACTTTCCCAATCTATGTTACCGACTTGATAAAGTAGAAAAACAATTATCTCAAGATGAACTTATCATTATTTGATATTTATTAGCTTTCTCAATTAAATCAACTCCAAAAGATATGGAAATTCAATAAGTTGACATCAAAGACAATAACAAAGTACAATACCTGATTCAAGGAAGTTGTGAATACTATTTGAGGAGCTGATGGAACTATTGATGAAGACACTATTGTGAATAAGATTCTTAGAACTTTATTGCCTATTTATTCTATAAGAGTCTCTGCAATACATGAAATGAGAGAAACACTTGAAACGATATTACTATAGATAGTCTTGTTGGTAGATTGATTTCTTTTGAGCTGAACAATTTTGATGATAGTGTTGTACCTTCTATGGAATCTGCATTTATGTCTACTTTGAAAATTAGTAAATCTAGTAGCAAACACATTATAAGAAATAATAGTGACAATAATAGTGATGATAAATAAATTGATGAACTTGAAGAATTAATGGTTAGAAGATGGCACAAAGGTAAAGGAAGATATAAAGGTAAACTTCTTTGATATGCTTTAATTGTAAAGAAATTAGACACTTTGCTGCCCAATGCCCCAACAAAAAGAATGATGAAAGAAATGAAAGATCTAATGATAGAAAAGATGACCAAGAATACATAAGTAACCAACTATATGACAGAAGAAATAACCGAGATTACAAAGACAAAGGCAAGAAGGATTGTTACACTACTAAAGATAAAGATAATGACACTAATTCTGACACTGATGAAGATATTGAGATAGTATTTGTAGCTTTGAAAGAAGAGTCAAAAGAGGATGAAAGGTATGTTGAAACAACACTTATTTCTAAAGTTAGTAAGCATGACATTTGTGTTATTGATAGTGGCTGCACACATCACATGACTGGAGATAAATAAAAATTTGAATTTCTTGATAATTATAATGGTGGATGTGTTAGAATGGGAAATGATACACCTTGTCAAGTAAAAGGAAAAGGTACTATAATGGTGAACAATCAAATCAAATGTGAGAATGCATATTGGGTGAAAGGAATTAATTATAATATATTGAGTGTTTCATAGTTGAATAAAATAGGTCACCAAGTTGCATTTGAAAATAGAAAAGCTAGAATCTATGATGGAACAGGAAAGTTGATCGACACTAGTGAACAATCAAAAGGTAATTCATTCTATCTTGACACTATTGAAACTACTTGTTTGATGGAAAAGAATGAAGATGTATAGTTGTGGAGAGGCTTTGTCATGTAAATTTTGACAACATGGTTAAGATTAGTAAGAAAAGAAAAGTAAGAGGCTTACCAAGATTATCTAAACTAGACCATGCAATGTGCAAGAATTGTCAAATGGGAAAATATCAAAATCTAGTTTTAAAAGAATTTTTTTTTCATCTAATGATATTTTGGAGATAGTTCATATAGACCTATGTGGACCTTTGATGCCCTTCCAGGGAACCTAGGAGAAATAACCTAAACATGCAGCTAAGTTAACATGATTTTTTAAAAAAATGTTTACAAACAATAATGATAACAACGCGGAAGCAACACAATGAGATAAATGACATACACATAAATACAACTCAACAAAGGTTACAAATAATGAGGTTTCCTTGATGTAGAATTACTTAAGCAAACTCCTCTACAAAGAATAGCTATAAAGAACTGACATAAAAGATACATCAACTAAATCCATGATATACATCTCATAAAATAAGATCACATATACAACTAATACCCAAGGTATACAAACAAATCAACATCCACTACACAAGTCATAGGGTATGCAATAATACATAACAATACAATACATCCTTCCAAAGGATGTTAACCAATATCCACATATGGTACAAGTATACAAATCATGAAACTGAACAAGTCTCTGGAAGAATAAGAAGATAAAATTGCAATAAGGATCATCCAAGCATGAAGAAGAATGTTGAATCTTAATGTTAATAAGAATCACTACCACCCAGCCTCGTGGAACCAAAGATCCACTCCTACTATCTAGAGGAGATAATAATAGGCCCACTCACACAGGTATACAACAAGAAGGTAACATCAAAGGTTTACAAGACATCATAAAGAAATGCATAGGAAGTTCCTAGATGATTTCTGAATCACAATAAGGAATCTACATAGTGTTAGAGGCAACTGACACATGTAGAATAACCTAAGCTATATATAGGAAGGTGTCATCATATACGTCTAACCCTTAAGTTTCATCCTAGTAGTCTCTCTAGACCCCAACATTCAAGTGACTATACATGGTATCAATGACCTCTCAAACAAATGAAGTCACTAACTATGCCAGACACACACCCCTCAAGACGGAAAGCATCATCTCATCCTCCATATTAGCCTATAATAGTACTTAAGCGTGGGTGAGGAACCTTATCTTATTAGTTCATACTAAAACCCCTAATAAAGTATTATATTATCACTTGTTACGATTACTTACAATAAGTGATCCTTGGAGCCACTTGCGGGCCTTGACACTTATGGAAAGCCACCCCCTACTACACAAATAGGTAACCTACCTTAGGTTCACAAAAAAACATCACAAAGGTATAACATAAACCTCATCACTGATTCTACCCATACAAGAATACACTGGTTCTCAATTAACCATCACAATTCAAAGTACTCTCACAAGATCACATAAGACAAGCTTAGACAAATCAGGTTGGGTAAACAAGATCGAGACGAAAATCAATATCAACATGAACATGTAATGAAGAACACAAAACACCATAGAAATATAGAAAACACCCAAAACCTCTAGTTTTCACATCCTAAAAGTCATCTGTTCCAATAGATACCCGACAGATTATGGTTCATAAAAGAGGGATACAGACAATCTATTTAACAGTCACCTAGAAAACACATCATGGCATGATAAATACGATTCTAGAAAGAACTAACAAAACTTAATGGTAAACTAATTTATAGTAAGCACTATGCAAATTAGTTTATCTACTAAAATTACTAACAATACTATAATTCAATTTTCTAAGGAAAATGCACATTAAGCCTCTATAGATTAATTTATAAAATCTAACATATATAAATTAATCTATTTAATAATTACTAACATTCAAATATAATTACAACAAGTAAAAAAATATAAATGTAATTTTTTCGATAGGTATCAATATTAAACTAATATTAATACTATTATTGCTAATTTAATAAAGCTATATATTAAAAAAACACTATTTAAAAATACATAAACTAATAATAATAATAAGAAAACTTTTTAAATACAATAATAATTACTAACCTTTAATAAAATTCATATTAAAAAGCTAACATATAAAAAAATTAGATAACATCTAAACAAATTTAATTACACTAATATTAAAAACACTTTTTAAAAAAAAAACTTTAAATTAAATAATAAAAAAACAAAGTTTAAAAGTGGGGGACCGGGGGTGTGGGTCCCTACGGACCCCCACAACTCCCGCGGCCCATTGTACCAGTGGGTACCACGGGCCCACTGCTCTAAGCAGTGGGTGCCACAACCCCCTTGGTCCCACTGCCCGTGCGGTGGGTACCGCGCGACGTCGGACCCACAGGGAGGCTGGGGGTTTGGTGGCCCCTGCCTCCCAACAACCATTTAAATTTTTTTAAACAATTAACTTTTTGCTTATTGTAATGTTTTATTTATTTTTTATATTTTGAAGCTAAATTTTATAAAACCAAAAAAAACCAGTGGTCAATATATAGTTTATATATATATTTTTATTAAAACCAGTCTCTATTTTTTTTACAACAAGCTATCCTTTTTTATTTAAATAACAGGAACTATGATTCCATTTATTGTCAAACAAAGATTGATTATCTTTAACCAATATATAATTTTTAGATAAATGAGACAAATAGCTCCAAAGGGAAAATAAACAAGGATTTTTCCTCAAACTGTGAAATTGATGAAAACAAGGGAAATACATTTAAATTTAATATTAATCTATTTTCAAAGAGAGTTTTCAAGCATGCAATTTAACTTTATTGTTATGCTTTCATGCAGATCTTGATCTGGGATTTGGACAAGAACTTGGTAAAGGTGAAATTTCTACTTTCCAAGGTAAGGGATTTATAGATCTGAAGGCTACAATTCAAGTTTTGCAACAATAACAAATTTCTCATAAACGAAGACATTTTTCATAGATCTAAAACCCTAAGGGCAATATTGAAAACTAAATCATTCCAAATGAAAACCCTGATGCCCAAATTACAACCAAAGCAAACAAATGAAACCCTTAAACCCAAAACACAGATCTGGCATGCAAATAAGAAAGAAAAACCACATAATTGATCCAATAACCTTTTCTTCCAATTTTAAGCAAAATAAACACATGATATCAAACAAGGAATACTCAAGCACAAGATCCTAGCATTCCAGATGTATAGAAGACAGGGATCTGGAAGCTAGAATTATCAAGATCAAGATCCTACCTTAGTAATTGATGAGAGGAACCAATTCTAGTCAAAGAAATTCACAAATCCAAAGTAATTCACAAATCCAAAATGCTCCAAAATGCTCCTAGGCTTTCCACAAATATCCAATCACCTGAATTCTCCTTTTCCCTAATTGAACAACCTTCCAAAATTGCTTTCAATTCAAAGATATAGAAAACCAGGCACTTAGGTTTTCAAAAAGTGAAACCCTAATGAAATATTGATTATTTAATTAAAAATTAAAAGAAATGCTTTATTTTTAATTTCACTTAAAGCCATGCACATATCAACTTTATAATATAAAAACAAAGTCATAATTGAAAATGCATGAGAATATTTCTATTTAAATAAATAAACTAATCATGCAACTTAAAGTAATACTCAATAATTCAACTTTGCACAATTAATTACAATAATTGAATTTAATATTTATTAAATCTGAATTATTTAAATCAAAACATAATAATTAAATCAATTAATTAATATAGGCATTTAATTAATATTTAATTATTAAATAGTCATATATTTAATATATCAATGTTTTAACCTTATCAAAGGTGAAACTATTAACATCAATATTTACCATAAATAATCATTAAATAAATCAAGCCAAAAACATCATTAAATCATTTGAAAACCATCCAAAAAAAAAAAACTGAAACAAACACCTAAGCACACACAGAAAGGCTCACAAATCCACGTCACATGACAGATCCAAATAGGATAGTAAATCAGATTCTTGTCCATTTCTATGACAAAATAAGGGTTTAGGGTATGGATTTAGGTTTGAATATTATCTCCCCTCTCTTACCATTGAGATATTGCGATAGGGCACACTTACTCCTACCAATTCAGGGAAGACGTAGCCTAGTACTTGCAAACCTATCATCACAAAGGCAAACATATGAGTACATATAATATAACAAACAATGGATGAGATAAATTTATCATGTGGATCTCACCGAAGGAAGTAACCATGACTCTGTCCCATACCATACCAAACAACAATGTAAAACATACAAATGATCCATGTGCATACATATATAGGGTCAGTATTGTTAGAAAGTCATAATCAAAATGACATCATAACATATACATAACCATCATGAAATAACCATAAATCACATGTAAATAGAAGATATAACACAACTAAGAAATGGATCAATAATATAAAGAAAAGTGATACATTAGAATCCTCAAAACCAACTGAACTAACCCACACATACATTGGGTAGACCTTGGCAGTTTGACCGAGATGCAGTGCATAATGGAGTTGAGAACTCCTATTCCTTCAAGAAGGATGCAATAAATTTCAGGGTATAGTCAACCTTGAAAGAAGAGAAAGAAAAGAAAAGGGGTCCCAACCTACTGTTGGTCGGTGAGAAAGAGTTCTTAAAGATATTGGAAGAAGAAGATGGAGTAGGCTTTGCTTTGGTTTTAAAACCAAAAGGTGAAAGGGGAAATAAGAGGGAAGGGTTACCTTCAGAGATCCAAAGGTTTTTAACTCAATACTAGGCCATAGTTAGTGATGGTCAACTAGCTATCCTACCACCGAACATATTACACAAAGAACACATAATAGATTACATAATAAAGTGCCAAAATACCCTCTGTATTTCTATCTGAATCTATTACATGTACAGTCCTTTTCAATCTTTCATCTATCTACTTTGTCTCTATTGAATACAAAATTCTAACTATATAGCTTCTTCCTTCAAAATATCTCGTGTCCTCCAACAACTTCAACCACCTTGCACAAAAGGCATGGTCGAGTCATAAATGACCCTCCCATCACTGGAACAGGTGTCACTATCCATCAAAGATAAATATGACACATTGGGAGCCGTTGCAATTGATCCAGATGGTCACAAATGTCACATCCCATGTTTCTTGGGTCGTTAACTGAAATAACCAAGCTATAGACCGTCATTACCGAGCACCAGCCCTGAGTGTCAAAATAAAATTCACCTTCAATACCCAAACACTAGTCAACAAACCTGAAATCTGCAAGCAAAACCAAGCAAAATCATCGAGCAACAACCTCGAGCACCAAGTGTAACCTGAGAGACATTACCGAGTGACGTTCCTGAGCATTCTACATAGCATACCCGAGCAACCTAGTGTAACTCGAGAAAGATTCCCTAGTAGCATTCCCGAGCAATAGAGTTTCCCGAGAACTAGTATAACTTAGTGCTATTTTACCGATTTCAGTTGTTAGAGTGTTGTTGGATTTACAGAGGTTTACAATCTACCTACACACTTTAAACTAAAAAAAACAACTACTAAGAAACTATGGTGTTTGTTCACTGATTGACCTTGGTCATTACAAGAATGGTAGAACAAAACACCTTACAACCGAAAATGCTTCCTAACCTAGAAATGTTTCCAACCTTAGGTGCTCCTGCACCATGGGTATTACATGACCAATGAGAACATAGAGTTATTATGGTGACACATACTTTATTTTATTCGTTGATGACTACTCTAGAATGATGACTGTCATGTTCTTAAAGGAAAATCTAAAGCATTTAAGATGTTCAAATGGTACAATGCTAAAGTGGAAAAAGAAAGCGGTAGAGAACTGAAGTGTTTGAGATTCGATAGAGGAGGTGAATTTATTTATGAAGAGTTCACTAACTTTTGTTACGAGAATAAAATTAAGAGACAATTTTCTACACCGAGGATACCACAACAAAATGGAATTGCTGAATGAAGAAATAGATCAATTATGGATTGTGCTAGAAAACTAATGATTGAAAAGAATGTTGCACAAACGTGTTGGTCCACAAAGAGCGGGGGTGAATTAGTGGAATTTAATCTCCTTCAACTCTCAACCTCTAAATCTGATTCAACTCGGTAAACTATCTTTACTGCACTCTAGACAGCATGCAACCTTGAGCAATTTAAGAAAGAACATTAACACATATCATCCACATAAGATAATGACACATTAACACTAGATTTAATGAGGAAACCCAAATTGGGAAAAAACTTCATGGGACTTGTCACCCACAAATAATAATACTCTTTTGAAGTATGCTCGGTTAGGAGCCAATCCTATTAAAGATTACAAAGCACATTGTCAAATGTGACCCGGTCAAGAGATTTCCCTAAGATCTGTTAAGATCTTCACTTTGTTAAGAGTGGCCTGATGAGAGGACTTAAAACACTCTGTTAGAATGTCACCTATCTCTAGGTTTTACAATAGGATTTTTATATCCACTCGGTTAAGAGATTTCTCAGATACAAATATGAAACATACAATAAAACTTGATCTGTTAATGTAGCAACTATTTTCTACCTTTTGCTTGATCAAATCCTTTTCTACTCACTTGGTCTGCTAGATTCAGTGCTTCATCACTTCGTCAAGAATCTTCCATCAATCATTCATAATATCTATTCAAAATTCAAAATTTAGTCTTCTTCTTTTCCCTGTATCACTTGGTGAATTCACTTCTGTCAACCTTTTTCTTTTCTTTTCAATAATCAACCAGTAGAAGCTTCACATTCGTGTGGATTTTCTTATATAGACAGTATTTTGTCTCTTGATCTCCTTGATTAGGTTTTCAGCAAATCAATCTCAGTCTTTCGCTCATCCTTATGATTTCTTATTGCTCGGTGAACTGCCTGACTTTGGTAAACCACCTGACTTTTGCCTTGGGACTCACAAAATTTGTTTTGCCGCTTAATCTCTGCCTTTGATCTTCATCTTGATTTTTTTGTTCATAGATATTGTAACAAACTTCTTCCTTTCTTGTGGAATCTTCCAGCTCATCATGATCTGTCTTAGATTCGATCTTATCATTAACTTCCAATGACTGTTCCTTGCTCGGTAACTGACATTAAGACTCAGTAACATGAACTTCACTGTTCGGTTACGAACAATGCTCGGTTCCTTTGCATGAACTCGGTACTCAGTAACTATGACTGAATAACGTTTCTACTCAGTGACTATTTTTGCTTGTGCTTAATTCTTCTTTCTTTTACCGACTGCTCCCTCTGCATACATTACCGACTGACTTCTCATACTTGGTAGTCTCATTCATTTCCTTTACTGACTTGACTAAACTTTGTTACCGACTATTTTATCATGAAAACAATGTAGAAAAAAATTATACCAATCATCACTAAATCATTGTCTAATCTATATTAGTTGTCCAGTTAAGTTCTTCAACACTTTCATCTTTTCACTTGCTCTCTTTCCTTGTCTTCCTCAACTTGTAGTTTACTCCAAATGATATGGAAACTCAGTATGAATCAGAAATCAATTGATTGACATCAATGAAAAAATAACAAATGATCTAAGAGTATTCTACAACTTTGTATACCTCTGATCTTGGTCTTCATCATCATCTCATCATGTGAATATCAGTTGGTTAACAATCTCCCTCTTTGACATTGATGGCAACCTTTGCAATTGATGATGGCAACCTTGGAACCTCGGTCTTTTCTCTGTATTTTTATTTGCTCCCTCTAAGCGGATTCTTCTTGTGAGTTATTCAAACTCCCTCTTTCATAATAATTCTTTCTTTGTGTTCCTCAACACTCTTTATTTCTGATAATCATCAATTCACATAACATCTCCCTCTTTGACAACAATGTCAAAGTGTCATACTTCCTGAGAATATTTAGGTAGTGAATCATACCTAGCATGTAATGATAGCTCTTGTCAGACATCATTGTTTCTTATTCACAACTTTAGGCATCACCTCAAGTGTGAGAGCTTGCATCAACTCAAAAAAAATAAATCTAATAAGTCCTAGAATTGATGCAGCATGCAACATGCATTTTAGTAAATGTTGGGTAGGGGTAGGACCCCTAATTTACCTTAGAGACACTCAAAAGAATCCTTTGGTAGTGGCTTAGTGAATATATCTGCTATATACTCCTTTGAACTTACATATTCCAACATTACATTCTTCTCTTGTACTTGCTCTCTCAAATAGTGATATTTGATAGAAATGTGCTTGGTCTTAGAATGCATAACCGGATTCTTTGATATATTGATAGCACTTGTATTATCACAATAGATAGTAACTGGATCACTAATCCCTTCATTCATACCTTCAAGTATTTGTTTGATCTATACGATATTTGCACAATTCATAGCTACAGAAACATATTCAGCCTCAGCATTTGATTGTGAAATGCAACTTTGTTTCTTGCTGAACCATGTTACTAATCTGTCTCCCAAAAAGAAAGCTCCTCCACTTGTACTTTTTCTATCATCAATGTTCCCAGCCCAATTAGAATCAGTGTAGACTTTCAAAGAAAAGTCTCCTTTCTTTTTGTATAGTAACCCAAAATCTTCAGTGCCTTTCAGATATCTCATTATTCTTTTTACTATAGACATGTGTGTCTCCTTTGGATTGGAAGAAAATCTTGCAAGAATCCCTACAGCATGTGAAATATCGGGTCTGCTATGTACAATGTACTATAACTTACCAATCATTGATCAGTAAACTATGTTATCTACTGCCTGTGATTCATCTTCCTTTGATAATTTACATCCAGTGGCCATAGGTGTTCCGACAAGTTTTGAATCCTCCATACTGAATGTCTTCAAGACTTCCTTGATGTACTTTGATTGTGTGATGTAAATCCCATCTTTGGTTTGTTGTATCTATAATCCAATAAATTTTTTATCTCTCCTATCATGGACATTTCAAATTCCTTTTTCATCTCTTTAGCAAATGATTGACTCAATGTGTTACTTCCTCCAAAAATAATATCATCAACAAATATTTCAACAATCAAAATTTCTTTATCATCATCACATTTTAAATATAGATTACTGTTGTCACTTGTTCTCTGAAATCCAATCTCGACCAAATAAGAATGCAATCTTTCATACCATGCTCGAAGTGCTTGCTTTAAGCCATATAGTGCTTTGTGCAATTTGCATACCAAGTCCTTGTCAATGTCCTTAGCAAATCCTTCAGGTTGTTCAATGTAAACTTCTTCTTCAAGAATACCATTAAGAAATGCAGACTTTACATCCATTTGATAAAATTTGAATCCTTTGTAAGCTGCATATGCTAGTAGAATTCTGACTCCTTCTAATCTAGCAACAACTGCAAAAGTTTCACCATAATCAATGCCTTCTTCTTGTGCATAACCTTTGCAAACTAATCTTGCTTTGTTCCTGATAACATCTCCATGCTCATTCAGTTTGTTTCTGAAAATCTACTTAGTGCTAATTACATTTTTGTCCTTAGGTCTCGGTACCAGTTCCCATGTGTTATTTTTCTCAATTTGATCTATCTCTTCTTTCATAGCATTAGTCCAATCTTTAGTATCTAGAACATATTTTACTTTCCTTGGTTCAAATTTAGATATTAAGCATGTATTGTTCCTTACCTTGCTTCTTGTCATTACTCCATCATCTTTGTTTCCAATTATCTTGCTTGGTGAGTGGTGTCTTCTTACATATTTAGCTAGGACAAGCTCGGTAGTGAGTGTAGGTATTTCATCATCACTCAGTTGTAGTTCCATCTATTCAGCTTCCTTCTCTGGTAGTCCTCTTAGTAGTACATCCGTATGCACATATACAAATCTTTGATAATCCTCTGGTTCCGTCTTCTTGTCTTTATCATTTTTCTCTGCAAATTCATCAATTTTCACATTGGCACTTTCCAAAATCTAATTAGTAGACTTGTTTAAACATTTGTAAGCTTTTCTCTTTGTGGAGTATCCACAAAATATTCCTTCATCACCTTTAGAATCAAACTTTCCATCTCTGTTATCTTTCAAGATATAGCATATACTTCCAAAAAAATTGAAATAACTTACATTAGGTTTGTGCCCATACCAAATTTCATAAGGTGTCTTGTTTGTGCCTTTCTTCAGTTGTACTCAGTTCAATGTGTAGGCTACGATACTTACTGCTTCTCTCCAGTATGTTTGAGAGATTCCCTTCTCAATCATCAGTGTTCTTGCACAATCAACAATTGATTTGTTTCTTCTTTCTGCTATTCCATTCTGCTATGGTGTTCTTGGTGCAGACATTTGTCTCTTTATCCCATGTTCATTGCAGAAGAGTGTAAACTCATCAGATGTAAAATCTCCTCCTCTATTAGATCTTAAAAATTTCAGTTGTCTTCCAGTTTCCTTTTCAACTCTTTCCTTATACCACTTAAACATTTGAAAAGCATCAGATTTTTCTTTTAAAAACATGACAGACATCATTCTAGAGAAATCATCAACAAACAAAATGAAATATCTATCACCATAGTAACTTTGAGTTCTCATGGGTCCACATAAATTAGTGTGTACTAAGTCCAAAATTCCTTTGCTAACATAGGTTTTACTTGTAAAGCTTGAATTAGTCATTTTTCCAATCTGGCACTCCTTGCACATGACATTTTTAGGTTTATCCAATCTCGATAGACCTCTAACTCTATTCTTTTTGCTCACCTTGATCAAGTTGTCAAAATTAACATGACATAACCTCTTGTGCCATAACCAGACATCCTCCAATTTTGTGTATAGACAACTCTTTTCACAAGTATCAAGGTAGAAAAGGTTACCTTTAGTTTGTTCACCAGTGGCAATTAGACTTCCATGTTTGTCAAACACTTTTACCTTCCCATTTTGGAATTCCAGTCGGTGACTTGTTGTATTTAGCTGTGCCACACTCTACAAATTGTACTTTAGTCCTTCAACCCAGTAAACATCATCACATCTTGTATTATTCAGCAGAATTATAGAACCTTTACCTTTGATAGGATATGGAGCATCATTACCAAATCTAACAAATCCTCCATCATGTTTTTCCATAGTAATAAACTTTTGTGTATCACCAGTCATGTGATGTGTGCAACCACTATCTATAATCCATGCATCCTTTTTGCTCATGTGAGAAATTAAGGCTTTTTCTTCTACATACCTTTCTTCATCAGAATCATCTTTGATAGAAACATAAACAACTTCCTCATCTCCATTATCATCAGTGTCATCATCAGTTAATCCTTCTTTAGCAATGTAGAATGACTTCTTACCTTTGTCTTTGAAATCTCGGTACCTTCTAAACTTATTTTCTCTCTTATTTTCTCGGTTATCTTTTCTTTCATCATCCTTGTTACCTAGACAGCTAGATGCAATATGACCAATCTTGTTGCAATTGAAACATTTTAAGGGTATCTTACCTCTGTACTTACCTTTCCCTCATGGTAACCTTCTAGCTAACAATGCTTCAAACTCCTCTTGCTGTTTATCATCTTCAGCATACAAAGTTTCCAACTCACTTCTACATTTATGAAGTCTTTCAATCAAACTGCTTGCATAGCTGTCACTATAAGTAGACTCTCTAGGGTTTCTTATATTTAGGGATGAATTGAATGTAGATTCAATCTTAGTATTAGCAGTTAGACTATTATCAAATTCATTTAACTCAAATGCAGTCAACTTACCAATTGTATCATCTAACGAGACTGTCATCTGAGGAATGGATCTCAGTTCTTGTATAGCTGATACTCGGATAGCATACACAGGTAGCAAGGTTCTCAATAGCTTTCTTGTCACATCTTCTTCATTAATATGTCCTCCAGCACCTCTGATAGCATTTACTACTTCCTTTAGTCTTGTGCTATATTGTGTCATATTTTCTCCTTTCATTCTCATTGAATCAAACTTGCCTCTTAGACTTTCTGCTTTTTCTTTTTGAACAAGTTGATCTCCTCCATGTACCAATGTAATCTTATCCCACATCTGCTTGGCTGTATCACATCCATTTAGATCATTAAATTCCTGGTCGGTGAGAGAGGAGGATATCTCTATCATTAGTTGTGTGTGTTCTTGTCTTTCCCTTGCCTGGTCAAGTGTCATAGGACCAAAAGGTGGTGGTGATTACTCATTATCAAGATAATATAATGCATATTCTCCAATTATAGAGATATGTAGTCTCATTCTACTTTTCCATGTAGAGAATTTGTCCTTATTCAACTTAGGTGCCTCCCTCTTATACATCTTCGGATCTTTAACTCAAGTCCCTTTAAAATTTTCTCTTCAGAGTACTGGGCTCTGATACCAATTGTTGGTCCATAGAGAGGGGTGAGGAATCAGTGGACTTTAACCTCCTTTAACTCTCAACCTCTAAATCTGATTCAACTCGGTAAACTATCTTTACTGCACTCTAGACAACATGCAACCTTGAGCAATTTAAGCAGCAACATTAACACATATCATCCACATAAGATAATGACACATTAACACCAAATTTAATGAGGAAACCCAAATTGGGAAAAACCTCCATGGGACTTGTCACCCACAAATAATAATAATCTTCTAAAGTATGCTCGGTTAGGAGCCAATCCTATTAAAGATTACACAACACATTGTCAAATATGACCCGGTCAAGGGATTTCCCTTAGATCTGTTAAGATCTTCACTTTGTTAAGAGTGGCCTGATGAGAGGACTTAAAACACTCTGTTAGAATGTCACCTATCTCTAGGGTTTACAATAGGATTGTTATATAAACTCAGTTAAGATATTTCTCAGATACAAATATGAAACATACAATAAAACTTGATCTGTTAATGCAGAAACTATTTTCTACCTTTTTCTTGATCAGATCCTTTTCTGCTCACTTGGTCTACTGGATTTAGTGCTTCATCACTTTGTCAAGACTCTTCCATTAATCATTCATAATATCTATTCAAAATTTTGAATTCAATCTTCTTCTTTTCCCTGTATCACTCGGTGACTTCACTTCTGTCAACCTTTTTATTTTCTTTTCAATAATCAACCAGCAACAGCTTGACATTCGTGTGGCTTTTCTTATATAGATAGTATTTTTCCTCTTGATCTCCTTGATTAGGTTTTTATCAAATAAATCTCAGTCATTCGATCATCCTTATGATTTCTTATTGCTCG
The DNA here is from genome assembly GCA_018584345.1 of Thuja plicata. Taxonomy (NCBI): domain Eukaryota; kingdom Viridiplantae; phylum Streptophyta; class Pinopsida; order Cupressales; family Cupressaceae; genus Thuja; species Thuja plicata. Next base: position 586,187 of record MU223711.1, on the reverse strand, counting down.
GTGAACCACCCGACTTTGGTAAACCACATGACTTTTACCTTGGGACTTGTTCCCTTCTTCGGACTCACAACATTTGTTTTGCCGCTTAATCTCTGCCTTCGATCTTCATCTTGATTTTTTGGTTTGTAGATCTTGTAACAGACTTCTTCCTTTCTTGTGGAATCTTCTAGCTCATCATGATCTATCTTAGATTCGATCTTATCATTAACTTCCAATGACTGTTCCTTACTCGGTAACTGACCTTAAGACTCAGTAACATGAACTTAGCTGTTTGGTTACTAACAATGCTCAATGCCTTTGTATGAAATTGGTACTTGGTAACTATGACTGAATAACATTTCTAATCGGTGACTATTTTCGCTTGGTGCTTAATTCTACTTTCTTTTACTGACTGCTCCCTCTACTTACATTACCGAATGACTTCTCATACTCGATAGTCTCATTCATTTCCTTTACCGACTTGACTAAACTTTGTTACCGACTATTTTATCATGAAAACAATGTAGAAATTATACCAATCATGACTAAATCATTGTCTGATCTATATTAGTTTCCCAGTTAAGTTCTTTAATACTTTCATCTTTTCACTTTCTCTCTTTCCTTGTCTTCCTCAACTTGTAGTTTACTCCAAATGATATGGCAACTCAGTATGAATCAGAAATCAATTGCTTGACATCAATGACAAAATAAAAACTGATCTAAGAGTATTCTACAACTTTGTATACCTCTGATCTTGGTCTTCATCATCATCTCATCATGTGAATATATGTTGGTTAACAAAACATACTGGAGAGAAGATGTGAGTATTGATGTATATACATTGAACTGAGTATAATTGAAGAAAGATACAAACAAGACAACTTATGAATTATGGTATGGTTATACACCTAATGTGAGTTATTTTAGAATATTTGGAAGTCATTGTTATATTTTGAAAGATGATAGAATTGAGAAATTTGATTCAAAAAGTGATGAAGGAATATTTCTTGGATATTTTACTAAGAGAAAAGCTTATAAATGTTCGAACAAGACTTCTAACAAGATCATTGAAGTGAAAATGTGAGAGTTGATAAATTTTCTGAGAAGAATGATGAGAAAATCATGAAAGAACCAAAATATTATAGTAGATTTGTATACATTGAAGAACCAGACACTTTGCATGCATAGATACCTAACGTTACCGTGCAACAAGGTAATGTTACCAAGCAACAGGAGGCACCAACCAAGAATCAAGAAAATGTTGCAACTGGAGATCATGATCAAGAACACAATGAACCTATTGGAGAACACAATGAATTACAAATAATTGAACCTATACTTGCAAAATATGTATGAAGACATCATCCACAGAATTAGATTATTGGAGATAAAAGAGCTGGCATGATGACATGAAGTAGTTGAAAGACAACACATGTTTAGTTTGAACCTAAAAATGTTAGAGATTCACTTGAAAATGAAGAATGGATTATTGCAATGAATGAAGAAATTTACCAAATATAGAAAAACAAAACATGGACATTAGTACCAAGACTGAGTGATAAGAATGTAATTGGCACCAAATGGATATTCAGAAACAAATTGAATGATAATGGAGATGTAACTAGAAATAAAGAAAGATTCGTTTGCAAAGGGTATGCACAAGAAGAAGGTATTGACTGTAGAGAAACTTGTGCACCCATTGCTAGACTTGAAGGAGTTAGAATATTACTTGCATATGTTGCATATAAAGGATTCAGTATATCAGATGGATGTTAAGTCTGCATTTTTAATGGAATACTAGAAGAAGTGATATACATTGAACAACCTAGAGGATTTGTTGATCATGATCAGACAAACATGGTATGAAAGAATACACTCCTATCTTTACACAAAGATTTATATGGTTTAAAACAAGCACCGAGAGCATGGTATGAAAGAATACACTCCTATCTTATAAGCATCGGATTTATTAGAACAAGTGACAACAACAATCTATATTTTAAAGGAGGAAATGATGATAAGGCTCTTATTGCTGAAATTTTTGTTCATGATATCATATTTGGAGGAAATGATAACCCATGCACATCATTTGCTAATGAAATGATGAAAGAATTTGAAATTTCAATGTTTGGAGAGATCAAAATTTTTCTTGGCTTGCAAGTTTTACAACAAACTGAAGGAATCTACATTACTCAATCAAAATACATCAAGGTGATGACATAAAGTTTTTCCATTAGTATGTAAAGAGAAAACAGTTGTAATAAACCATCGGTTACACTACACTGAAAGTCAAGTTTTCAATTCAAACTGAAAGTGCTAAGAAAGGAGAAACCCGACGACACAGTTTTGAAGTGTAAATTGAAAGTGCAACCCGAACATGATAAAGTGGAACCTGATAGGAGAAAACTGACAGTGGAACCTAATGAGCATAATAGAGTGCAAACTAAGAGAACAGACAAGAGAGGAACCTGACATATAGTTCAAAAAAGGAACACCGAAAGACAATCAAACTGATTTAAGAGCAAACTGACAATCAGACATCGAAAGTCAGTTACATCTTGAGAAAAGTGGATTTGACTTCCACGTAAGATAAAAAATCTATATTCTATTTATAGATTTTTGATTTGTTTTAAATCTATTTCTTGAGGAACAAGAAACATTTATTGTAATTTTTTTAATCAGTCCAACCGATTAAAAACATGCAGACTAGGAGATCAAGGTCAAGTTGTAAACATTTGATCATAGAGTTAGTTTTGTAATACGTGAAACTTAATTAGGTCAATCTATGTTATAAATAGATGTTGTAATTATTCATTTAAAGAAGGATGAGAGGATGATTGTAGCCAACAAGCACATCTATGGATTAGACTGAGAGTTTCAAGAAGCAGAGCAACAAAAGATGAATTTGGTTATCAAGAACCAAGAACACAGGCTACCGAGCAACATAGGCATTAATCAATCACATTAGGTGATACATTTATACATGTGATTTGTAATGGATCTATAATCAACAATTTTTAGATTGCATACACTCAGGTCAATGAGTATTTTTGTCTACATTCTAAAAAGTATAGCAAATAGAAGAAATCCTTTCAATAAAGGTGGATTTAACAATCCTATTGTAAATCTCTTAACTGAGTGCACACTAAATAGTGTTTCTAAATATCTTAATAGAGTAGACCTTAAAATATCTCCACATAATACTCCTAACAGGGTAGATCATTAGAAGTGATCAAATTGTAAGCCTTAACCAACTCCTTCCAATCTGGAGATAGTGAAGTTTTTGTGGGTGCCATCCCCACCGCAATTTTTACCTTCTAACAGGGGTATTTTGTGTTACCATAACTTGTGTTATGAGTCAATTACTTTTATGAATGTTTCTATGAATTTTTACATGTTTGTTAAGTTTATGAATTGATATATCTTACACAAAGATAGTATAGAACAGATGGTTGTTTATACAATTGATTACACAATGGATAAAGGTTAAAAGAGATAAAAGTTTTAGAGGTATTGATTCACCCCTCCCCTCTCAGTGCACACTTCCCATTATTTCCAACAATTGGTATCAGAGATAGATCTCTTATTTGGAATTTTTAAAGACTTAAGAGAAAAGATCATACACTAGAGAAGCACAGGCTTGACAAGAGTATTGAGAATCAGAAGCTAGAAATTTGGATCTTCTATGAGTAGTATAACGAAGCTAGAATCAAGATGAGATAGCTCCTAGATGAAAGAAAGATTATGAAATCTCACTGTAATGAAAAAGATTATCATGAAGAAGAGATACCAGATCTATTTGAGTCTTCATGATCTACAACTAGCAAAGCATTAGACACATCAGAAGAAAGCATCACAAGTCGGAATGAAATCAATCAACATCTGGCTGGACAAGTGAAATCTCTGAAAATAGTCAAGAGACACAAATGGTAAGAATGATTGATGTCATGAACAATGCTAGACAAGCTGAGCAAGAGAGAACACTAGCTATTGATGATAGGAGGAAGATTACTGAAAAGCTACAAGAGAAAGAGTCTGAAATACAAAGACTTACAGAACATCATCATGAGATTACAAATCAGACTATTCTTATGAGTCAAGAGGCAAACATAATGAATATATAACTCATTGAAAGAATAGAATCTATCGGTGAGCTAAGGGAAGAAAATGAAAAGTTGAAACAAGAAGTAAGAATTTAGCAACAACATAATGAAATAATCAAGAGAGCTGAAGAAAGCAATAAAATGATGGATGATTTTCTTGATGGAAAAAGGAGAGCCAACAATAACACCAAACTAGGCTATACCAAGAATGGAGAATCACCAAATCAAGTTGATCCAAAGAATGTCTATGAAAATCCAAGACTAAGAAAGCTGACATGCAATCACTATGAAAGGTAGGGCCACACATCAAATGTATGCAGGAGAAAAATGAAAGGTATTCCTAAATCCACATCTTCATTCATAGGAACTTGTTATAAATGTAACAAGAAAGGACATAAATTATATGAATGTAAAACCGAGGTGAAACAACCAAAGAAGGAAACCTACATGGAAAAATACTCTCCTACTTGCAAAATACATGGGCACACATCTCTTGAAAAGTGGAAGAAGAAAAAGCAAGCATGGAAGCCTAAAGGTCAAGAAACTACCTATCAACCAAAAAGAGTTGGTAACTAGTATGTTTGGGATTACAACACATGGGAAAACTATACAATATGTGGAAGATTTGGTCAGATAGCTGCAAATTATATGAGATAATGGACAAGAAAGTCTAGAGGTTGGACTAACCCTGGAATACCATGTCTACACTATCATAAAGTTGGTCATTTGAAGAAAGACTGCAGAGACCAAATGATAGAGACCAACACCTTTGCCAATGGAAACACCATTGAAGACATCAGGAAGATGAGAAACAAAATGTGGAGGAAAGCTACAAAAATTGATGAAGCTAGACTAAGAAATACAGATGGTGACACCTTATCCAATGGATCTGGTAACATCACCACCCCTACCTAAGTAGAACAAGTAAGTATGGAACTGAATTACACCAAGTTATATTTTGCATCAGTTTCATTATACATAATTAAATACCAAATCAACATTATTAAAGATGCACTATGGTATTACTTGTTATAATTATATGAATTCAATTTCATCAGTTAATGCATATCGAAATGCATTGGTGTACATTAAAAGATAAATTGCCTAAACTTACTGAGAATCTTCAGTTAACACATAAAGCCTAAGTTGCTAGTGTTAGTAAAGATCCATTGGTAATTATGTGAGTTGAGAAAGTTATCTTCACCATATGCCGAAGTCCATCGGTGAAAATAACAAGTTAACAAGCTACCCTGAAGTATCACATTTTCACCAAAAGAGAAGTTAATGTATCACCCGACGACTCCATCTTCACACATCGAGAAGTTGTTGAGCATTAATGACTCGAATTAGGGAAAAGTCTATAAATAGACGACGGAAGGGTTTCATTTCTCACCAAGTGAACAAAGCAAAGAGACATAGAGAAATCAAAGAACAAAGTGACAACATTGCAGAGTGACTCCAAATCGATTCAAAAGAACTCCAACAGATCACTTACAACTACAAAGGTGAAAAGTAAGTACCAAGCATAAACCAAGAACTCTTTTTATCATTTACGGGAAAGCCCTAATTTCAGAATCAATGACAACTACATGAAGAACCACTAAGCTCAAGAGTGTTAAGAAGAACAAGATAAATCTTATCAAGAATAGTACATGTGAGGAACCTCACTATAAAATATGCCTCGAGGTTGCTTCACAACCCGACAATGCTGGAGCATTCTCCAGAATACTAGCTAGGGTTTTACTCGTCAAAGATGTGCAAGCATATATTCAGTGTAAGATAGTAGAGATTGGAGACCTGGAAGTTGAACAAGCTTTCAAGAAGATTTGTAACAATGATGGCACTATCAATGAAGAGCACAAGAAAATCGAGTTAAAAGGGCTCACAAATGCCCTTTGGTTCTCGAAAGAGTTCAAGACCGAATGGATTCGGTTAGTACTAAGCAGGATACATGACCAAAATTTATGGTTGGATGAGCCTAAATTGATAACCAGGGATGTTATACACACTGTCACTGATTATCCCATAACTAATAAGGTAAAGGCACTAAAGTGCCTGCCTAAACTTGAAATTGAGAAGAATACCAGAGATACATGGGATGGAAGAGGACTAAGAGTATCCACCATCAATGATGATGAACTAAAATTTGGAGCATGTGTCTTAGGATACAAGTTCTTTCAGGCTACCAGGATGAACAAAATTGCATCTAGAGTAGTGGATACAACATACAAGATTGTCAAGAAGGGACTGCAGTTGGATCTGTCAGAACTGCTACTCAGACAATTAGAAGAGAACATGAAGACAATAAGAAATGTAAAGTCAAATTCCTGTAAGTTTGGTTCTCTAATAATGTGCATATTTTTCTGTTTCCAAGAATCTTTCCCATCTATAGGAAATGTGCAATGAGACACAACAAGACCAGTGACCATACAGATTAGTGAGTTCATAAAATCACTAGGAGATAATTTTGAATTAGTTATGGATGAATACTTTTATGGATTCAAAGATAGAATGCAGAATAGGGTAAGGATTCCAGAGTAATTGATTGAAAAGTTCAAGACTAACATTTTCTCTATGGTAGACACTGACTACACATACATCAAGCCAACTGTACCAAGAACAACATGGCTATCTCCACTTGACTATGAGGTGAACATAGATCAAGAATCTAATGTAGTTGAGGCATTGATAAATGAGCCATTAGAAAAAACACAACCTAAGTTTGGAACTTATGAAGAAGCCAAAGAAAGGATTAAAACTGGCTTGGTTGTGAAGAAGATTGATAGGAAGAAAAACAAGATGGTTAACAATTTGAAGAAAAGGTTGTTAGGAACAGAAGAAGAAACTAAATAGAAAGAAGAAACTGAGGGATAGTCACCCGTCGGTGAAGCTAAGAAGGAGAGTGACTCAGAGTCAATAGAGTCAGATTCACTACCTCCACCACCAGCAAAGAAGTCAAGGACCAAGAGTCAGACAACAAAGGATGTAAGTCCTTCATCGGTTAAGAAAGGTCAAGTAAGGACCTACAAAAGAAAACCTCCAACCAAAAATACCACAACACCATAGAGGAGAAGGAAACTAATCCTAAATAAGGAATACATTGAGGACACCGAACATGATGAATCTGTCTAAAAGGAAAAGAATAAGATTCCTGAAACTGTTGATGAAGTATGTGCCTCAATTATCAAATCATGTATAGTCAATGATAGAAAGATTAAGAAATGGATAACATTGGATCCAGTGGATCAAAATAAAATTGAAGAGGCAATTATCAAAATGATGTGTATATTCAAATATCTCCCAATACAAATGGCAGATAATATGCCAAAAGAACTTCAAGATAGATTATCGGCAAGATGGAAATTTTCCTTACACTCTGAGAAAGAGATTAGGGAAAGAGCCCTAGTATGTTTCATGCCTCCTGAATCAAAAATGGAGGAAATTAAAGAGATGATGAAGAATCACTCCAAATGATTCTCACCAAAGTTGACAGCCTACCAAGTGCTTCAAGGACATCTACTGGAACTAGACAGGAAGAGTGAGGATGAATGGAGAAAGATACTTAATATTCCTAAAAAGGATCCAAGTCCCAAGCCACAAATAGATCTTACTGAAAATCAAAAAAATGAGGATGATTAGGCTAAACAGAGCCCCAAACAAATTACTATCACTGATGTAGAGTTGGACAAAGAAGGATTGAATACAACAGACAACAAGGATATGGATGTTACTGATGAAACATGGCCAGAAAATACTGTGGACAATACAATTATTGACATCACTGATGATCTTGCAAATGAGGTAAATAAAGATGATGATATTACTATTACATCTGATCAACTTAAGGATCAAGATACATCTTTTGATACTGTACAAGTACACATACCAAGCCAGATGTCATTATTGATTCAAGCAATCAATATAATCTCATAGAAGGAGAAGACCCTCGAGCCCAATATAAGCATACCCGAGGATAAGGGTAATGATGAGAAAAAGATACATCTAATGAAAATAAGGATACAACTAATGAACAGTTAGTCATCGATGAAGAACAAAAATATGGAGATAACACTGAAAAGGATGCACAAATTAAAGATAAAGAAGTGCAAAAAGAGAAAGATGAGCAAGATAAGACAGTTGATACCATGCCGAAGGACACCAAAGGTGAAGTTGTAGATACACTGAAGGTTGATATGGAGATGTCCTCAGATAACCATCAGGAAAACACCGAGCAGAAAGAAAAAGGTACAACTCCACAAAAACCTGCCTCTAGCACATCAGACCAAGCAGATAAGTTGGCTATGGTTCTGCATACAGGTGCATCATAGAAGAAGAAGAAAACCAAGAAGAAAAAGTTGGAAGTCACACTTGACGAGATCATAGAAATACCAAAGTGTGACCCAAATAGATTAGATTTTGAATCACTCCAAGAATATGGAGAAATTTGTTAGAGAAAAGCACTGCAAGAAAAGCTCAAGAAGGAGCACGGAGACTCCATAGTACTAGAGACTACAAGGGATATCTTGAACCAAATAGTTCCTGAAGTTAATATTGATCACAATGAACCAATCTTAGATCAACTAGCCATCCTCATCAATGTCATTACAACACAAAATATTAATGCAGAAAAGGCTATTGAGGAGTGAGAAGAGCAGAAATTTCAATATAAATTAATTGAAAAGATCAACCAAGAAGTGGCCAAGAATAAGGTAACTCTTTCAGAGTTAGAAAATAAATTAGATCCAATCATTACTGAAGTTGTTTCCATAATACAAAAGTTATGCACTTTAGAGAAATTTACAAAGGATAACAATGAGAAGATTGAAAAGATCAATTCTGATCTTAATGCAAGTGCTCCAAGTCTAACCACAGATGGAAATGCAATCAAATTGCATTATGAGAAGATCATTGAAATCAAACGGTTAAGATAAGAACAGTAGGAAGCAGAATCTCAATTCAGAGAGGAGGTTACCGAGATACAGTCTCTACTATTACCAAACCTCACACTTCTGCAACAACACATAAGTTCAGCAAGGCAAATACTTGCCACCCCTAAGATGTCTGTAGCAGACAAAATCTACGACATGCATGCCCGGATCACATTAGAGCATATGGATCTTGAGAATTTAAAGGAGAAATGGGACAAGATGATGGAGGAAATGAAAACATCTCACTTTCATATTTTTGATAAGATATAGGTATACACCTTTGCCCTTACTATCAAAAAAGGGGGAAAAGGAAAATGATATGTAAAAAAAGAAAAAAGGGGAAAAGAAAAATATAGCACAAGGTGAAAAATAATGAGATAGTATAAAGACAAAGTGCACATACACATATACTATACTATACCAACATATGCATAGGGGGAGTCATGCAATGACTAAGTAATATAAAAGGTGTACATACTAAAAATTGTGTTAGTATTCTACACATACCAGTTTTGATACTAATGTCAAAGGGGGAGATTGATGACATAAAGTTTTTCCATTAGTATGCAAAGAGAAAATAGTTGTAATAAACCATCAGTTACACTACACCAAAATTTAGGTTTTCAGTTCAGACCAAAAGTGCTAAGCAAGAAGAAACCCGACGACACAGTTTTGAAGTATAAACTGAAAGTGCAACCCTAACATGATAAAGTGGAACCCGATAGGTGAAAACCAACAGTGGAACCCGATGAGAAGAATATAGTGAAAACCAAGAGAACATACAAGAGAGGAAACCAATAGATAGTTCAAAAAAGGAACACCAAAAGAAAGTTAGATTGATTTCAGAGAAAACCGATCATCGGACATCGAAAGTCAGTAATATCTTGAGAAAAGTGGATCTGACTTCCATGTCAGATAAAACAACTATATTCTATTTATAGAGTTTTTATTTGTTTTAAATCCATTTCTTGAGGAACAAGAAACATTTATTGTAATTGTTTTAATTAGTCCAACCAATTAAAAACATGTAGACTAGGAGATCAAGGTCAAGTTGTAAACCTTTGATCATAGAGTTTGTTTTGTAATACGTGAAACTTAATTAGGTCAATCTATGTTATAAATAGATGTTGTAATCATTAATTTAAAGAAGGATGGGAGGATGATTGTAGCCAAAGAGCACATCTATGGATCAGAATGAGAGTTTCAAGAAGCAGAATAGCAAAAGATGAATTTGGTTATCAAGAACCAAGAACACAAGCTACTAAGCAACAAACGTATTAATCAATCACATTAGGTGATACATTTATACATGTGATTTGTAATGGATCTGTAATAATTTTTTTTTAGATTTTGTACACTTAGGTTAATGATTATTTTTGTCTACATTCTAACAAGTGTAGCAAATAGAAGAAATCCTTTCAAGAAAGGTGGATTTAACAATCGTTAACCAAGTGCACACTAAACAGTGTTGCTAAAGGTCTTAACAGAGTAGAACTTAAATAGTCTCCACATAATACTCCTAACATGATAGATCTGTTGGTACTCCTAAATTTGGAACAAATTTGGAGTGACCATGTTAAATTTTCAGACTAGCAAAGTGAGTACCCTGGAAAATTTGTGTAAGAAGGCTTAGTTCGAGAGATTGAAAAAGGTGCCCGGATGATTTTCATAAGGTACAAATTTGGAAGAGGATTTAATGCCCTTAATTTGATATATGCAGTGGGTACCAGCTCTTGAATTTTAGTTCTGACATGTTTATGGAGTAGTCATTTTGAGGGGGTCTCTTAATTCTACATGTTGCTAATTGTCAATTTGCTGTCCGGAGCCTACTTTGCTTTTGAGTATTTTACACCCTGTTGAGTTTCATAGTTCGCTACTTTGGGAATGTTTAGCATGCATATCAGAGAACTTATGTTTTAGATCTCAGGTCATTCTAAATTCGTTTGATAAGTTTTCATACTTCCCAAAGTTGGTTGTTCATGAACTGTCTGCATTTTTGTCTTGTCTAGAAATCTGAATAGCCCAGTTTGACACGTTATAACTTTTGGCCAATTCACCCAATTGAGAAAATTCCTTTTGTACTGTGTTCCAGTGGTCACACACTCCATATGTTCTAGTCTGCAGATCTTTATGAAATCAGATGACAAGTTTTCAAGAACCATTTTGATAGTGATTAAATCTATCAAATTCAGAATTACTAAGTGACCCACTTTGAGATTTTGAAAGTCTATACCCGGGTGAACATTTTGGATAATTGAAGGTTGACCTGCATTATAGACCTAGAAATGAACTCCTTTGAAGATTCCCAAGCCTTGACCAATCTGGTTGATCACTTTTCTTTGCCGATTCCGAACCCGATTTCTACATATTTACTGTGTTAAAATTCAGGAAGTGTTAAAGTGCTATCTTTG
>MU223711.1:547732-570761 GCA_018584345.1 Thuja plicata | reverse complement strand
CTGCCTGAGTATATGTGGAACTCAAAAATGAAGAAGGACCTTATCCAGTCCTTAGCAATTAGGCTTTTCTTGTCTCTGAATCAGTATTAGAAGGCATGGTGTTCAAGTAGTCATTTCAAGCACAGTGATTCATACAAGAAAAATCCCTAACAAGATCATCAGTAGTGGTCAAATTGTAAGCCTTAACTGACCCCTTCCAATCTGTAGATAGTGAAGTTTTTGTGGGTGCCATCCTGACCGTAGTTTTTAACTTCTAACAGGGGTTTTCTGCGTTACCATATCTTGTGTTATGAGTCAATTACTTTCATGAATGTTTCTATGAATGTTTACATGTTTGTTAAGTTTATGAATTGATATATCTTACACAAAGATAATATAGAACATATGGTTGGTTATACAATTGATTACACAATGGATAAAGGTTAAAAGAGATAAATGTTTTAGAGGTACTGATTCACCCCTCCCCTCTCAGTACACACTTGCCATTATTTACAACACGAGGAAGTATTGAAGACATTTAGAATGGAAGAATCAAAACTAGTTGGAACAAATATGGTGATAAGATGCGAATTGACAAAAGAAGATAATACACTTGAGGTAAATAAAACATTGTATAGATCTATGATTAGAAAATTGATGTATGTTGTACATACTAGACTAGACATAACACACACAGTTGGAATTGTTGCAAGATTTTCTACTAATCCTAGAGAATCACATATGACTATTGTAAAGAGAATTTTTAGATATCTGAAGAACACTGAAGATTATGGACTATGGTACAAAAGGGAAGGCAAATTCAAACTAAAAGTATACACAGATGCTGATTGGGCTGGGAACATTGATGATAGAAAGAGAGCTACTACTGGAGCATTTTTATAGACAAAATATTAGTTACTTGGATAAGTAAAAAGCAAGGATGCATATCTCAGTCAACTGCAGAAGCAGAATATGTTGCTATTATTGCAAATTGTTCGAACATAGCATGGATAAAATAAATTTTGAAAGGTATGAATGAAGAGATCATTGACTGGGTGATAATTTATTGTGATAATACTAGTGTAATAAATATTTCAAAGAACCCTGTGATGCATGCAAAAACCAAGCATATATCTATCAAATATCACTACTTGAGGGAACAAGTACAAGAGAAACAAGTTATAATGGAATATGTACAATCAAAAGAACAAATTGCATACATATTCACTAAACCCTTACCAAAGGATACATTTGAATACTTGATGGGTAGACTAGGGGTTTGTCTCTTGTCTATCAGTCGCTAAGCTGACTAGGAGGCTGCATCAACCTACATGACATCATGATATCAATCATGTTGATGCAAAACTGAACTAAACTGACACAGACATATAAGTACATTGCAAGGTACTTATTTTACTCCACTGAAAACCAGAGATATTTTTTGGCTACTGAAGAGCTATATATTTTCTTTTTGGCATTGTTGTCAAAGGGAGAGAATGATCAATGAAATATATATCCGTTAAAGGGAGAAAAAGAGAAAAGAGAAAGGGAGATAAATTACATATCTATCTACAAAGAGAAAAGATTCAAGAATAAAATAGTCAAATCTGTAGGGAGAGTCTGCATGGTGAGTTTTTAATGCTGAAAGATTTTATATATTCAAGCTAGGGAGAGCTACAACATTTTGCAGTTGTAGAACGAAAGTTTGGTATTCTATGGCATATTTCATATTGTGTTACCATCAATGTCAAAGGGAGAGATTGATGAACTACAATTGATTGTATGTTTGAAGTCATTTTTTTTATAATAAACTGAGTTATAGAGATGATTATAGACATTAATTAGTTAATGTATTGTCATTGATGTTAACTTATTTGAGTATCATTATGGTAACAAAGATCTATTATGGATTGAAGATCTGGAACAAACAAATTTTATGTGGTCGGTAATTGAAGAGTTTTGTATACACCGAGTAATAGTGAACACCAAGTAAATATAGTGTATACCGAGCACAATGATAATGAAGCTAGGGATCAATGACATATCATGTATTAACCGAGAACTTTAATCAAACTGAGGCCGACTAGAATGATGAGCTGAAAATTGATGATTCTGAGGTAAATGATAAGGTTTGTTATGATGATCAAACAACTATAAAAATTCAAGGAAGATCAGATGACAAATATTGAAACATGGTTTTAACACAACTATCAAGGAAGGTTTAAGTAGAAAAACCACTGATGGAGATTAAGTGGAAAAATCTAAAGGATGAAAATTAAATGAGTTATGATGTCTATATAAGAGACAAGAGATTCATTATGAATAACATGATGCTATGATGCACACACATGAAAATTTCATGCATGACTGATCAAACTAGTTAAAGACAGAACCAAGCATTTTCTATAGACAACACTGAGCAACAGAGAAAAGAGCATTAACCGAAAAGAACAAAGTATGAAGAATCAGATGAACTGAAGTGAACAAATTGATCAGAGGTATTATGTACTTAACATAGATCTAAAAATCTACAAACAAAGTTGTATTTGAATCAGATCATTCCTGTATCAGTTTAACCATTGTTACAGATAAATCTCTTAACTGAGTAGGATGTGAAAGTCTTTATTATGACATTCTAATGAACGTTGAGTGTTTTCTTGTTGACTCTATAGTGAATTATTGGTCAAGAGAGAACTGTTAGTTTTAAATATTTTAACCAGGTCACATTTAATAGTGTACATTGTAACCTTTAACAAGGTTGGCTCTTAACCGAGCTCACTTCAGAAGAGTGAAATATTTTGGGTTACCGGTCCCAGGTGGTTTTTCCCTTAGCAGGGTTTCCACGTTAAAAATCTGTGTCAATGTGCATGATTTTTGAGGATTGTTATTTTTTTTTTACACATTATTTTATCTACATTAATCGGTAATCACAATATTGATTTACTACTACTCGGTATATGACTAAAATTTTGATATTATAGTATACATTTCACCGATTTGATTTATATGTTTGAAATTATTTTTATATACATCTGGGAGAATTTGGGACAGCAGGATAATTGGGAGCTAACTGATTCACCCCCCTCTTAGTTGTTCTAACATATAGCATCTACTTTGAAATAATTTGAAATAACTTACATTTCATTTGTGAACATACCAAATCTCATATGGAGTTTTGTTTGTACCTTTCTTCAATTTTACTTGGTTAAATGTATAAGTAGTAGTGCTAAATACTTCTCTCCAATATGTTTGAGAAATACCTTTCTCAATCATCAGTTTTATTGCATAATCCACAATGGATCTATTTCTCCTTTCATCTATATGGTTATGTTGTGGTGTCCTCAGTGTAGACATTTGTCTCTTTATTCCATGCTCATTGCAGAAGAGTGTAAACTCATCATAAGTAAATTCTCCTCCTTTATCAGATCTCAGACACTTCATTTTTCTTCCAGTCTCCTTTTCTTCTCTTTCCTTGTACCACTTAAATATCTAGAAAGCTTCATATTTTTCTTTTAGAAACATGACATACATCATTCTAGAATAATCATTAACAAACAAAATGAAATATATATCACTATAGTAGCTTTTTGTTCTCATTGGTCCACATAGGTCAATGTGCACTAAGTCCAAAATACCTTGTGTAACATAAGACTTGCTTGTAAAAATTGACTTATTTATTTTTCCAACTTGACATTCTTTGCACATGACATTCTCAGGTTTCTCCAATCTCGGTAGACCTCTAACTCTACTCTTTTTTCTCACTTTATTTATATTGTCAAAGTTCACGTGACATAACCATTTGTGCCATAACTATGCATCTTCAACTTTAGCATATAAACAACTGTTAATAGATGTATCAAGGTAAAATATGTTACCTTTAGATTGTTCTCCAGTGGAAATTAGACTTCCTTTCTAATCAAATACTTTTACCTTCCCATTCTAAAATTCTAATTGATGTCTTGAATTATTTAGTTGTGCCACACTCAATAGATTTTACTTTAATCCTTAAACCCAATATACATCATCATATCTTGTGTTATTTAGTAGAATTATAGAACCTTTACCTTTGACATGATATGGAGCATCATTACCAAACCTAACATATCTTGTTAGATGATATTAGATTTGGATACTATTTATGCTATTAATATTCATGTTTTGTCACTTATGTCAACATATGTTTCTATGGAGAGAACATATTGGTTACTTGACTGGAAGAAGTGTACAGACACTATATGGATGTTTCAGAATCATTAAAGTTGGTTATAAGAAGAAGAATGTGTGCTGACCTTATTCCTAAGGCCGATTGGTGTTATGTTGCATATTGAGGATGTTACAGTTGTTTTAATGAAGACTGGTTTCTCGACTGTAACTGTGATCCTTGACAAAGTGGGTCTCTGTGTTTTTGGTATATCTTATAGATGAATATTTTTCAAGTGATGTGAGCTTATGAGTTGATAGAGGACATATTGAGGAATGTTGGGTATTGATAAATTTGCATGAGAATGTTGGTGATGTCAGCTATGGCATGTATTCTACAGGAGACCTATTTTGGTGCCCAACTTTAGACATGTAGCATGTATTATGAATTGTGAGTTTGGATTGTAGATCTTGGAGCACAATTGATGGATTTTATTTGATGTTTACTTGTTATAGGTACCGTGTGTATCTTAGCAAGGGGTTAACAAATTATTTGTATATTGGGAAATCCTAATTGGCCGACCTAATTAATTATTTGTGTATTAGGAAAGCTTAATTGGTCAACCTAATTAATTATTGTAAAAGGGTATATATGTGAGATCTTTTCTTTTGGAAAGACATGATAGAGATTGAAAAGGAAGAGAAGTGAAAGATGTGAGGCTTATTTTTCTACTGGATATAGAGCAGAGATTGTGATAAAGATACTTCATTGGAGCTAACCAAGCAAAGATAGTTGCTATTAGACAGCTCACTGGATCATATATTTCCTATATACACTTGTTCATATTATGAATCCTTGAGGGTGATTTTAACCTTATTTGGGAATTATGCCTGGGAAGTGAGCCTACTACTTTTATTGACTCCTAACAGGGTCTGTCTCCTAACATGGACTATGTCTTGTGATGTTGTAATAAGCTCCTAACAGGGCTAAATCTTTTAACAGGGATACTATACTCTTAGTACATTATTTGTGGGTGCTAATTCCCATCGAGGTTTTACCTATAACAGGGTTTCCTTTACACAAATTATTGTGTTGGAATTTACTATGTTATCATTTTCATTCTAGTTTTGGTTTATAAAGTTTAAATTTTAATATTCTATATCACAACTGATTCACCCCCCTCTGACTTGTGCTTGTGGACTGTTATTCCTAAAAATTGGTATCAGAGCTATTGGTCCTTAGAGAGAAAGCTTAACTAGTTGAGGTGATCCTGAAGATGACTTACTATAGGAAGGATAGTCCAAAATTTGGTCCTAAAAACTTTGACAGTTGGAAGAACAAAATGAAAACACATTTGCTATGTTTGGGAATTGACTACTGGATGATCATAAAGAAGAATGAAAAGATAGCGACTGAGGATGAACTAGAGAAAGATACTAAAAATGAGAACAAGATATTTTCATGTAATATGGTCATAAGGGAATCATTGATCAATGCACTTTATGAAGGTGAATTCACATAAGTAAAAGACTTGGACTCTGCACATGAGATTTGGACAAGATTAGAGGCACTGTATGAAGGAGATAAGTTTAAAAAACAAGCAAAACTACCAAACTGGAAGATAAAGATGGAATCACTAAAAATGAGAGAAGATGAGAACATTAGGGCATATGGATAGAGAATTACTAAAGTGGTTATTGGCATTAGAAACTTTGGAGGTACTTAGAGTGAGGAAGAAGTGATTGAAAAAATTCATAGATCTTTGACACCTGCATATAGAACCAAATTATAAGCTATAGAGGAGATTATACCTTTGACACCGAACTTCACTTGAGAGATGTTGATTCTAAACTTAATTACTTTTGAGGCCGCAGAATTGGGAGATAATTTACCTAAAGTTGAGTCAACATTCAAGGCAACTGTGCATAGAAACAAAAAGACCTTATCTGGAATTGAGAGCACCAACAATAGTGATCTAAAAGAAGATCCTGGAGACTATGCTGAGGAATGGGAAAAAATACACAAGGAATAAAGAAATCTAGATGAAGTGGTAGCATTGATTGCTAGAAGAGAGAAGAGAGGTAAGGGTAAATTTGAAGGCAAATTACCTTTGAAATTTTTTTCAGGTAACAAGAATGGTCATTTTGCCTCTCGATGTCCTACAAGGGTTCCTAAGCATAAACCTAAGTTTTAAAAATCAAAGTATAATAAATAAAAGGAATGTTATTATGCTAGTGAGGGTGTTTTTGATGATGATGGTGACTATGATGAAATTAGATTTATTTCTATAAAGGATGATGAACCTATACATAAGGAAAGAGCCTTAGTGTCTCACGTTGAAAAGAAATCTGAATGGGTTATAGATAGTGGTTGTTCACATCATATGACTAGAGATAAAAATAAATTTGTGAATTTGAAAAGATATGATGGTGGTGTTGTTAGATTTGGTGACAATACTCCTAAGCTTATAATTGGAGTTGGATCTATTTCTCTAGATGGAAAGACTAATACTGACAATGTATTACTTGTTGATGGACTTAAGCATAATCTGTCGAGTGTTGGACAGTTAGTGGACAAAGGTTATCAATTGAAATTCATTGATGGGAAATGCTTTAGTAGAAGTAAATCATGAGACTTGATCATATCTGGTACTAAATCTAGAGGTAATGTATTTGAGTTGAATACATCTGAAGCTTCTTGTTTTATTGCGAAGGTTGATGAAAGTTGGCTATGGCATAGAAGATTTTGTCATGTTAACTTTGATAACATTATGAAGGCAAGTATGAATAGTGCTGTAAGAGATCTACCTAAGATTGTAAATCCATCTAACACTATGTGTCAAGAGTGTGTTATGGGGAAGCAAACCAGAAGCAGTTTTAAAAGAAAATCTTATTCAATAAAAGGGAAGTTGGATCTGGTGCATACAAATCTATGTGGTCCTACAAGAACAAGATATTATTTTGGTGAAAGGTACTTTATAATTTTTGTTGATGATTTTTCTATAATGATGTGGGTTACATATTTGAGAGATAAATCTGAAGCATTTGACAAATTCAAGTTATTTGAAGAAAAACTTGAGAATGAATCTAGTTTGAAGATAAAATATTGAGATTAGACAGAGGTGGAGAGTTTACATCAAATTTATTTTATACCTACTATGAAGAACATGGAATATATAGATAGACATCAACTCCTAGAAATCCACAAAAAAAAGGAATAGCAAAGTGAAGAAACACAACTATATTAGATGCTGCAAGAACTATGTTGCTAGAAGGAAATGTGTCACATGTTCATTGGAGAGAAGTAGTTGACACTACTATGTACACCTTGAATAGAATTCAGATCAGAGAAGGTAAAAGTAAGACTCCTTATGAATTATGGTTTGATCATACACCTACTGTAAAATATTTCACAATATTTGGAAGTAAATGTTATATCAAAAGAGATGATGAGATAGGGAAGTTTGATGCTAGAAGTGATGAAGGAATTTTTCTTGGTTATTCTACTAAGAGTAAAGAATATAAATGTTTCAATCTAAGATTGAGGAAGTTGATTTAAAGTGCCAATGTGAGGATAGATGAAAATTTTCAGATTTAGGAAAGAATATATGACTGTGGTTAGATTACAAAGATGAAAGAGGTCACTGCTGAACCTGAAGAACCTTTGATGATTGAAAATGAAATTGAAGATGATTTAATTGAGGTTATTGAGACTCCAAAGAATCTAAGGTATGTAACGAAGAACCATCCTGAAGATCAAATTATTTGTGATGAAAGTAAAGGTATGATGACTAGATCTAGAGTTAGAGATGAAATTTGTTTGATTTCTCAAGTTGAGACAAAAACTACTGACGAAGCATGTAGAGATGAATCTTGGACTAAAGTTATGGAAGAAGAACTTGAACAGATAAAGAAAAAAATCCTTGGGAATTGGTTCCAAGACCAAAGAACAAAAATGTGATAGGAACTAAATGGGTTTTCAGAAATAAGATGGATGAGGAAGGAACAGTGGTAAGAAACAAGGCTAGATTGGTGTGTAAGGGCTACTCACAATAAGAAGGCATAGACTATGAAGAAATATCTGCTCCTATTGCTAGGTTGGAAGCTGTGAGATTATTTCTTGCTTATGATGCACATAAAGACTTTAAAGTATATCAAATGGATGTGAATTCAACATTCTTGAATGGTGATCTAGAAGAAGAAGTATACATTTAGAAACCTGATGGTTTTCCTTTGACAGATGATGAAGACATAGTTTTTAAGTTGAAGAAAGAACTGTATGGACTGAAATAAGCACCGAGAGCATGGTATGCAACACTGGATAGATATCTACTTCATCTTGGTTTTAGAAAAGGTAATGCAGACAATAGTTTACATTTAAGAATTGATGATGATGGAATCTTAATCATAGAAGTTTTTGTTGATGATATCATATTTGGAAGCAATGATAAGATGAATAAGAATTTCTCGAAAGAAATTGAAAATAAATTTGAGATGTCAATGTTTGGTGAAATGAAAATTTTTCTTCATTTTCAAATCAATCAGAGTAAGAATGACATTTTTATATCTCAAACCAATTATCTTAAGGAAATGTTGAAGAAGTTTGGATTGGAAATTGTAAACCTATTGGAACACCTATGGTGATTGGATACAAACTGACTAGTAATGATGAGACTCAAAATGTTGTTTAGACAAAGTATAGATATATGATTGGTGGTCTACAATATCTAACTCACACAAGACCAGATATTACCAATGTAGTTGGAATTGTGGCAAGATACCAAGTAGATCCTAAAGAAACACATATTGATGCTGTGAAAAGAATTTTTAGATACCTGAAAGGAACAATAGAATATGGATTATGGTATGAAAAATTAGATTATTTTATTTTGAAGGCTTATACTGATATTGATTGGGAAGGTAATGTGGATGATAGAAAAAGTACAAGTGGTGGTGCATTTTTCCTTTGGAAAAAGGTTGGTTTCTTGGTTAAGTAAGAAGTATAATTGTACTGCTCAGTCTAATGTTGAATCAGAGTATGTTGCCGCTACAATAAATTGCACACAAGTTCTTTGGATGAAAAAAATGCTGAAGGACATTGAAATAATTTTTGAAGAGCCGGTGGTTATCCATTGTGATAACACTAGCACAATGAATATGTCAAAGAATATTGTTATGCATTCAAAGACTAAACATGTTTATATCAAGTATCATTTCTTGAGGGAATAAGTAGCAGAGAAAGAGATTAAACTGGAGTATATTAGCACAAAGGAACATATAGCAGATATATTTACTAAACATTTTCCAAAAGATTCTTTTGAGTATATCAGAAGCATGATTGGGGTATGATCCCTTCCTTGAAATAAATAATTGATGTAGATATGCATCAGTCCACTGGCTTTCAGAGCTATATCATTTTCTAGACTTCATGTATGGATCTACTCCTTAGGGGGAGTGATCATAGGAACACTAGAGCACATTTGGGTGATCTTGCACCTAGTTGTTGGACATGAAGATTTGAAAAAACTACACCTTATAGAAGATTATAGATGATTTATGCCACCCTTTTCCATTGTTGCCAAAGGGGGAAAGATTCTATGTGAAAATCCCTACTATTTTGGGGAGATTTGTGTTGAGGATATTGAGAAGATTGTATTGAGAGAGAATACTTTTGGGTTGATGGGTTTTTGTATATGTTTCCATCAATGCCAAAGGGGGATATTTTTGGATGATATCAGATTTGTATACTATTCATGCTGTTGATATTCATGTTTTGTCACTGATATCAATATATGTTTCTGTGGAGAGAACAGACTGGTAACTTGACTGACAGAAGTATATAGACACTGTATGGATGTTTCAGAATGATAGAAGTTGGTTATATGAAGAAGAATGTGTTTTGAACTTATTCCTAAGGTCGCTTGACATTATGTTTCTATTGAAGATAGTACAATTTTTTAATGAAGAGTGGGTTTTGGACTGTAACTGTGATGCTTGACAAAGAAGGTCTCTATGTTTTTGGTATATCTTACATAAAAAGACATTTTAGGTGATGCAAGATTATTGGATGACAGAGGATGTATTGAGGAATTTTGGGTATTGATCAATTTGTGTGAGCATGTTGGTGACGTTAGTTGTGGCATGTATTCTGGAGGAGACCTATTTTGGTGGCTGACTTTAGACATGTAGCATGTATTATGAATTGTGAGCATGGATTGCTGATCTTGGAGCACAACTGATGGATTGTGTTTGATGTTTACTTGTTATAGGTACCATGTGCATCTTAGCATGGGGTTAAACAATTATTTGTATATTAGAAAAGCCTAATTGGATGACCTAATTAATTATTTGTGTATTAGGAAAGCTTAATTGGCCAACCTAATGAATTATTGTAAAAGGGTATATATGTGAGATATTTTATTTTGGAAATATGTGGTAGAGATTGAAAAGGAAGAGAAGTGAAACTTGCAAGGCTTGTTTTTCTGCTAGATGTAGAGCAGAGATTGTGATAAAGATACTTCATTGAAACTGACCAAGCAAAGACAGTTGATATCAGACAGTTAACTAGATTGTATATTTCCTATATACAATTGTTCGAATTGTGAATCCTTGAGGGTGGATTTAACCTTCTTTGGGAAGTATGCCTGGGCAATGAGCCTACTACTTTTCTTGACTCCTAATAGGGTATGTCTCCTAACAGGGACTGTGTACTATAATGTTGTAATAAGCTCCTAACAACGCTAAATCTTTTAACAGGATACTATAATCTCAGTACACTATTTGTGGGTGCTAATTCCCACTGGGGTTTTACCTATAATAGGGTTTCCTTGACAATAAGTTTTTTATTATTATTGTGGTGGCATTTACCATGTTATCATTTGCATTGCAGTTTTGGTTTATAAAGTTTAAAGTTTAATATTCTATATCACAATTGATTCACCCCCCTCTCAGTTGTTCTTGTAGATTGCTATTCCTAACATATCCTCCATTATGTTCTTCCATATTAATGAGCTTAAGTGTGTCACCAGACATATGGTGTGAACACTCACTATCTATAATTTAGGTATCATTCTTACTTACATGTGATATTAGGGATTTTCTTCTTTACACTTTTCCTCATCAGGATCATCCCTGATAGAAACATAAACAAATTCTTCTCCATCATCATCATCTATGTCATCATTGGTTATTACTTCATTATAAATATGACATGACTTCTTACCTTTATTCTTGAAATCTCAAAATCTTTTGAATCAGTTTTCTCTTGTGTTTTCATCTCGATTGTCTTTCTTCTCATCACTGTCATTGTTATGGAATCTAGAAGATTACACTACTTGCATAACCATGACTAGGTCTAGACTCCCTAGAAATTCTAATCTTCAAAGATGATTATAATGTAGACTCAATCCTAGCAGTAGCAAGTAAACTATTATCAAAATCATTAAGCTCAAAAGAAATCAGCGTACCAATAGTAGCATCCAGTGAAACAATCATTTGAGGAATGGATCTTAGTTCTTGTATTGGAGATACTCAGATGGAATACATAGGTAATTATATACTCAACAATTTTCTTATCACATCTTCTTCAGTTATCTGTCCTCCAACACCTCTGATAGAATTCACAGTTTCCTTAGTCTAGTACAGTATAGTGTAACATTTCAACCTTCTTTCATTCTCATTGAATCAAATTTTCCTCTTAAGATTTCAGCTTTTGCCTTTAGAACATGCTGATCTCTATAATATATCAATTCAATATTATCCTACATCTTCTTTGTTGTATCACATCCTATAAGGTCATTGAACTACAGATCAGTGAGAGTATATGAAATCTCAATCATAGCTTGTGTGTGGTCTTGTCTTTCTCTTATTTTCTCAACTATCAAAGGACCAAATGGCAGTGGTGTATACTCATTGTCAAGATAATATAGTCCATACTCTCCAATACTAGATATGTGAAACCTCATTTAGTTTCCCATGTAGAGAATTTATCCTTATTCAACTTAGCTTCCTCCCTCGTATACATATTCAGATCTTTAACTAAAGTCTTTTAAACTTATCTCTTAGATTAAACAACTCTGATACCAATTATTGGATTACTGAGAGGGGGTGAATCAGAAAACTATGATACTTAAAACTTAAAAGTTAACTCTGATTCAACTCAGTAGGATAAATAATAGCAGCAACCGAATCACCAAATATCTTCAATAACTCAAACAATAACTTGCATAAACAATAAATATCATGCACATGAAACATTCAACACATTTGACACCAGAGATATATTGTTTATCTTTTTCTATTCTATACCGAGTAGCAACAATTAAACTTAGTGTTTACTGACCAATCCAGTTTTAGTAATGTGTAAAGTAAACTATCAAAGCAATGAACCATATACAGATTTGACACATGTATTTTAATGTGGAAACCCTATTAAGGGAAAGACCACTTGGGACCGGTAACCGAAAATTTTTCACTCTTGTGAACTGAGCTCGGTGAAGATCCAACTCTGTTAAAGGTTACAAATACACTATTAAGTGCGACCTTGTTAGAGGATTCAAAACCAATAGTTTATCTTTTGACCTAGCATTCACTATGTTGTCAACAAGAAAACCTTTTGATATTCTTGAGTATCTCAATACATTAAGGATGGTTAAATCCCACTTGGTCAAGAGATTTTCCGAATCAATGGTTAAACTGAAATAGTAAATGATCTGTTCAATAATACAACTTTAACTTGTAGATTTTTAGATCTATTATTAGTCCACAAAATACCTCTCTGATCAATATTCTCTTCAGTTCATTTTCTCCCCTTCTTTCTTCTTTCTACTTGGTGAATTCTCTGTCCTCTGTTGCTCAGTGTTTGCAGAATTTCTTTGGCTCTATTCCTCAGCCTGCATGATCAGATCTGCATGAAGACTTCTATCTTCACCAGAATTATATTTAGCATTCCTCTTTTCATAATGAATTACTTGTCTCTTTATATAGACATTATTTATCCATTCAATCTTCCTTGTTTATATTGTAGATCACTTTCTTGATCTATAAAGCTCACCATCCTTGCTTTAATTCATAAAGCTCTCCTTCAGATTTATTCCACAAATCTCTCCTTTTTATCTGTGCTTTAAATCTCCTTTTTGTTTTAGTTCAACTAATTGATGAAAATAAAGCAATCAATCAGTTAACTCTAAATATAGCTCCTACCAGCTAAGTGTTTTTGTTGCTCTCTATTTTCAGTTCTTATTGGTGATCAACTTCATTTATCTCGATCATTGACTCCGATTGTCCTTGGTAACAGCTTCAGTTATGCTTGATTTCTGTGGTGCTCGGTATACACTATGAATTGTTCAGTGTTCTTTGTTCATCGATGTGCACTGTCTGTCGGTATGCACTATCCGTCGGTGTTTTCTGTCACTCGGTGCACACTATATTTTTATCTTTTATCAATAACGTAAAATTTGTCTCATCAACTCTTTAAGTCTATGACAATATGTGTATGACCAATCAGATTATATCAAGTTGACATCAATGAAAATACAATACATTAATTGATTCAATTTCTTGCATTCACTTTTTCATCTTGGTGATCATCAACTTATCATCTTCAAACATTTAATTAGTTATAGTTCATCACAGATCCCTTATGCATTCTCTGACTACTGCCATCAACACTTCATCAATCTCTTCTCTAGAATCATATTTTTCACTTCTTTTCTCTTCACTACTTCACTCAGTAGAACTTCAACTCTTGAACTCTTCAACTTGCCAGCCCTCCCTTTCCTTCGAATTCATCCTTTAAATAGACTCTATTTTTGCCTCGTAATCTCCTTGATTAGGTTTTCCTTCAATCATGCTTAGCCGTTAGATCAACTTTTTGAACTGATTCAGCGAACTTGAAACTCGGTTAACTGCTTCAGTATCACCTTGGAACTTGCGCTTTTCTTGGAAATAAAACCTTCAATTTTTCTGCTTAATCTATACCATAGATCTCTTTCTTGAATTTTCATGTGTGTAGATTTTGTAACTAACTTCTTCATTCTTGTAATCTTCCATATTATTTTACCATTGCAATAAATGTTTTCTTATCCTTGTTTCTAACATATGTTCTTGCTCGATAACTAACTATCGGTTCGGTGACTAACATGCATTTCTCAGTGCCTCAATATCTCGGTATCTTAAACAAACTTACATAACCCTTTACTGAAAGAATTCTTTCTACTTGGTAGCTTAACTATTTTATGTAAGGAGGGATGGACAACCAGGGCCAAAGACACTCCTAGCTGCCCAAACTAGCTTGCATAACAACAACATGGAAGAAAAAAATAGAAATGGAGAGAAGGAATACATATCATTCATATTATTTCATCAAACATCATACATTTTGGGCTATAAGGCCTTCCTGGTTATGACCATATACATTTAGATCTTTACAAAATAATCTTCATACATGCGAGGTCATAGACCTGCGATCCAAATAGTCTAATTCTTAATCTTTCTACCTGCCTTCCTCATAATCTTAGAACAAAAAAGTAATATATACAAGAGTCTACCAAAGAGGTTAATACCAAAGGTACTAAAGATCAAACATAGGAAACAAAAAAAGACCTAGATTTAGGTCCACACATATCCCAATGAGAGACCCCAACATTAATTACGCTACAAAAATTAAATGCACATGTCAGCAATAAGATCCAACATCCAAAAACCAACTTAGTGAGAAAGCCTACTGAGCATAGAGACCAATTGGTGAAACCACCAAGAAATCAAGAAAAACCATCAAGACCACATCAGTGAAGCCAGGTAAGATAAGTAATTGAGCCTAAGTGGTGAACCAACAAACCTTCAACTAACCAAACTAGAGAAATTACTGAGAAGTCTCCAACAAGCTACCAAACCAAAACAAACATATTTTTGGTTGATACAGGATTTCCAAGAACCCAAGATGCTCTTGCATCAGACACCTGGGGTTAAAAGAAATGATTCTTTGAATCATGAGTCAAGTACAACTTGAAGTCAATCCAACTTAGATTGAGAAATCCAAGATGAGTCCTCAATCAGTCTGTTCTTCTAGTTTACTAGGTATTCCATGTAATCCTTTCCTCTTGTACTTCTGCCAACTCTCTGTTTCAAAATCTTCCCAACTTCTTCTATCTATTTCTTAGGATAATCACTTGGTACTGTCACTTCTTTATAATATTAATGACACTCATACAAGTCTGAAATGTTGAATATGCATGATATATCCATGTCATCAGTTAGTTCTACTTCATAAGAATTTCCACTGTCAAACCTTCTCAATATCTTGCAAGGAACAAATTTCTTCATCTTCAATTTACCATATGTTCCAATAGGAAATCTTGATGTAAGAGCATCTTGGGCTCTTTGGAAATCTTGATCAACCAAAAATATGTTTGCTTTTGTTCTTTAGTTTGTTTGGAGGCTACTCGGTGAAGTGTTTTCTATACTATTACTCGGTGTTCTGTCTTTCTTTACCATCAGGTCTCGGTGAATATTGACTTCTCAATGGGTTCTTTCACCGATTTGTTTCTATTGCTTGGTTACCTTATTACCAAGTTGTTCCTGTTGCTCGGTTGGCTTCTTACTGAGTTGTTTATCTTGATCTAGCCAAAATTTTGCATTTAATTTTATTTGTGTAATTAATGTGGGATCTCCCATTAGGATGTGTGTGGACCGAAATCTAGGTCTTTGAAATTTCTTATGTTGGATCTTTAGGATCTGAGTTTTGACCTCTTTGGTGGACTCTTGTATATATTGGTTTCTGTTCTTTGATTTAAGGAGGTAGTTTTTGGTATCAATTTTAGAGATAGAAGATTAAAGGTTAGCATATTTGGATGGCAGGTCTATGACCTTGCATGTATCAAGATTATTCTGCAAACATTTGAATGTATATGGCTGAAACTGGGAAGGCCTTACAGCCTGACATGTTTTGATTTTGATGACATAATAAAAAGTATCTATTGTTTCTTCTCTCTTTGTTGTGTTGTTTCTTCCATGTTGTTATGCAAGTTGGTTTGGATAGATGGGAGTCCCTTGGGCCCCGTTCTCCTTACCCTCCTTATGTTAGGTGATATTAGAGCAAAGGTGAGATCTAGGTTACTTCTTGTAAGCCCTAACCCTACTTGGATGATATTATTATGGGGTGGTAGATTGTGATATGACCTACAATTCTAAGGGTTTCAAGATGGTTCATGGGAGAGGAAATGAAGATCTAGGTCTAGCTAATATGCTAAGGTAGATGGTTGCAAGATTGAAATCTGTTGAGACAACCCAATGCAGAGGAAGACATCTTTAAGATGTTAGTGATAATGAATTGGAAGAAGTGCTAGGAGAAGTTGCACTTGCACCTGTTATGGATCAGGAAGAAGAGATATTCTTGTGAGCATTGACAAGTTTTAAATCCACACCTCAGTTTAATCCTCTTGAGTGTAGTGTAAATTTGGATTCTGATGAATTGATAGATTGGATAACTGAGATGGAAAAATACTTTGAGTATGAGAATGTACCAGAGGAGAAGAAAGTAGATATTGCAAGTACAAAATTGAAAGGTCATGCATCCTTCTGGTGGGAACCTTTGCAATTGGATAAGATGATAAAAAAATTGAAAGGCAATTTTCTACTTTTTGATTACCAGATTAACCTGATTAGGAGAATGCAAAGTGTGAAACAGAAAGATAGCTCAGTAAAGGATTATACTAAAGAATTCTACAGATTAGACATCAGATCTGGACATGTTGAAGATGAAGTGGAAAGAATAGAAAGATATCTAAATTGATTGAGAAGTTATATACAAGATGAGATCAACTTGGTCAAGATGGAGAGAATTGAAGAGGCATATTAGTTTTCCCTAAAAGATGAGGAGAAATTGAACAAAATATATGAACAAAGGAAAAGAGGTAGAGGTGGTAGATTACCTAGAGGAAAAGGTAGATCTCATGGTGAAAAAAGTACATCTGAACCAGACAAGACAATTTCAGACACATATCAGTACAAAGGAAAGACCAAATGGAAAGGTGGAAGTTCATTCCAAGGAAAAGACAAGTACTCCCAAGGTGGTTATAGCAGAAGAGGGTTCCAAGGAACTTGTTATAACTGTGGTGAAGAAGGACATAGATCTTTTGAGTGTACACATGCAAGCATGAAAGTCGGTAGCAAAAAAATGATTGGGTGCAAGAGGAGTCACCGAATAAACCTAAAAGGAAGGAAATCTAATGATCAGAAGGATACTTTGGAGTGAGAAGAATAAGAAAGATCTTGTTAGGAAAATTTTGTTCAAGACCAGATGTAGAGTTGCAGACAAAGTTTGGAAGGTAATTGTTGTTAGTGGAAGCTTAGAAAATTTGGCATCTGAGGAGATGGTCACAAAGTTGCAGTTGGAAAGAATGAAGCATCTGAAGCCCTATCACATTTCATGGATCAAGGATGAGCATACATTAATGGTGAGTGAACAATGTTTTGTGAATCTGAAAATTGGAAAGTATTATGATAAGGTGTTGTGTGATATTATGCCAATGAATTGTTTTCATATTTTGTTGGGTAGACCTTGGAAATATGATAGACATGCTATACATGATGGAAGAGTGAATAGATATACTATTTGGGTTGATGGTAAGAAAAAAATCTTGTTACCTTTGGTTGAAGAATCTATTGGTGAGATATGTACATCTATAAAATTTTGTCTGATGGAAGGTAGACAGTTTATTAAGGATTAGAAAAGATATGATATTTGTTATGCTTTGATTCCTAAAAAATTGAGTAAGAATACAGAAGATGAAATTCCAGTAGAGGTTGAGAAATTTATTACTGAGTACAAGGAAATAATTTTAGATAATGTACCTAATGGTTTTCCACCAATGAGAGATATTAGTCATTGTATGGATCTAATTCCTGGATCTAGTTTACCGAAAAAAGGCACCATATTGGTTGACACCGACTGAGAATGAAGAACTTAAATGACAAGTTCATGAGTTGTTGAAAAAGGGTTTGATTAGAGAAAGTTTGAGTTCATGTGCAGTACCAGCTGTATTGGCACCTAAGAAGAATGGAGAATGATGAATGTGCATTGATTCAAGAGCAATCAATAAGATCACAGTTAAGTATAGGTTTCCTATACTAATGATGGATGATATAATGGATTATTTGAGTGGAGCAAGATATTTTACCAAAATTGATTTGAAGAGAGGATATCATCAGAATCAAAGAAGGTGATGAGTGGAAGACTGCTTTCAAGACAAAAGAAGGTTTGTATGAGTGGTTGGTTATGCCCTTTGGTTTAAATAATGCACTAAGTACATTTATGAGGTTAACAAATGAAGTTTTGAATAAATTCTTGAATAAATGTGTGATTGTATACTTGGATGATATTATGATATTTAGTAAGAATAGAGAAGAGAATTTTATGCATATAAGGAAAGTATTGCAGACATTGAAAGATGAAAAGTTGTTGATAAATTTGAAAAAGTGTTCCTTCATGAAAGAAGAACTTGTGTATTTAGGATTTGTGATTTTAGCTGATGGTTTGAAGATGGATCCTGAGAAGGTTGAAGCTATACTTAGTTGGCCTACACCTAAGAATTTTAGTGAGGTAAGATCGTTTCATGGTTTGGAAAGTTTTTACAGGAAGTTTATCCAAAATTTCAGTTCTATTTGTAATGCTATGACTGAGACAATGAGGGGAGATAAAAGAGAATTAAAATGGACACATAGAGCTAATAAGAGTTTTGAGACTTTGAAGTAGAAGCTTGCTGAATTACCTGTGTTAGCCTTACCTGATTTCAATAAGGTATTTCAATTTGAATGTGATGTAATTGGAAGTGCAATAAGAGTTGTGTTGACCCAAGAAGGTAAACATGTTGCTTTCTTTAGTGAAAAGTTGAATGATGCTAAAATAAAATATTCTGTCTATGATCAATAATTTTATGCTATTGTTCAAGCTATGAAAAAATGGACACATTATTTGATGTCGAATGAATTTGTGTTGTATACTGAACATAAGGCTTTACAATATTTGGGTAGTCAAGTTAAGTTGAATCAGAGACATATGAAATGGGTAGAGTATTTGAAGAGTTTCACATTTTTGATTAAACATAAGAGTGGAGTTTATAATTGAGTTTCTGGTGCATTGAGTAGAAGGTCTTTGTTGGCTGAAATGAGAATTGAGGTTCTTGGTTTTGATGACGTGAAGAATTTGCATGAAAATGATCCTAATTTTTCTGAGTAGTGGAGAGTATGTAGAGAAACTATTCAAAATCAATCAAGTAAGTATGAAGACTATTTCATTCAGGAAGATATTTTGTTCAAAGGTATTCAGTTGTGCATACCAAGAGGATCAATGAGAACTAATTTGATAAAGGAGAAATATAGTAGTAGTTTGGCTGGACATTTTGGTATTGATAAAATATTGAGTTTGCTTAAGGAAATGTATTTTTGGCCTCAGTTGTATAAGGATGTTCAGAAATTTGTGGATTTTGTCACATTACAAAAGGAATAAGTTAGAATACTGGTTTGTATACACTGATTACCGTTCCTAGGAAACCTTGGAGTGATATCAGCATGGATTTTGTTTTTGGCTTACCGAGGAAAACAAGAGGTAATGATTCCATATTTGTTGTTGTGAATAGATTTTATAAGAGGAAACATTTCGTACCATGTAGAAAACCACTAGATGCAGTACATATAGAAGATATTTTCTTTAAGGAGATTGTCAGATTGCATGGATTACCAAAGAGTATCATCTGTGACCGAGACAACAAGTTTGTTAGCTACTTTTGGAAAACACTTTGGAAGAATTTGGACACTGAGTTGAAGTATAGTTCTACATTTCATCCATAGATTGATGGACAAACAAATGTTGTACACCAAAGTTTGGGTAACTTGTTACGATGCTTAGTTGGAGACACACCAAGTAATTAGGATTTGATGTTGGCACAAGCAGAGTTTGCATACAACATTTCAATAAATAGAAGTACTGAAAATACACCTTTTGAGATTGTTCATGGCACACAACCAAGAGGTATATCAGACTTGAGAGACATTGTTGGAGAAGAAAAAAAGAAGTGCTGAAGCATAAAATTTTGTTGAGTTTATGAACACATTGGATGAGGATGTAAAATAGAAATTGGAGCAAAGTAATAAAAAATACAAGGATAGTGCAGATAGATCAAGGAGACATAAAACTCTTGAAATTGGTGATGCAGTAATGGTTCATTTGAAGAAAGGTAGATTTTCTATTGGAACATATGGTAAAATGAAAATGAAGAAATTTGATCCTTACAAAATACTGAGAAGATTTGACTGTGGAAATGCTTATGAAGTGGAATTACCTGATGACATGGATATATCACCTATATTCAATATTTAATAATTGTATGAGTATCATAAACCTGATGAAGAAGTGATAGTACTGAGTGATTATCCTAAGAAACACATAGAGGAAATTGAGAAAATTTTGAAACATAGAGTTGGCAGAAGTACAAGAAGTAAGAAATACATGGAGTATCTGATAAAATGGAAGAAAAAACCAATTAAGGACTCATCTTGGATTTCTCAATCTAAGTTGGTTTCATTTCAGGTTGGACCTGACACATGATTTGGGGAATCATTTCTTTTAACCCCACGTGTTTGCATTAGGAGCATCTTGGGTTCTTTGGAAATCTTGATCAACCAAAAATATGCTTGCTTTTGTTCTTTAGCTTATTTGGACACTGTGTTAGCATTTTTCCTTGACAATGTCAAAGAAAAGGCTAATTAATGAGGATCAAATAATCCTCCTACGCTTCAAGCTCAAAGGCTCAGGTGGGTGTACCTATTGGATTCACTCTTCCAGTGAATCATGGGATGGATTCCTGCCCATCACACTTGATCTGACAATCATTCACAGCTCTTTTAAACAAAAAAGTGAATGTTGATTAAAATGATTTTGCTGCAATTCTGGTATAAAACCAGTGCCTAATCCATTAGGTACAGAGTCAAATTGAACTATCATTCACAAAGATTCACAACTCAATATATTTGAAACTAGTAAAATGCCTTAAAATTCACCTATTTCATCACAAATACATGATCATCAGATCCACATGTCCTTGATAATCTCAAACATTATCCAAAGATATTTACTCCTTCCTTGAAGCAAACTAAGGAACAATGTCACAATCCACCTTGTAGATGACAAACCATAAATGCCTTACAAATCTAGCTCATAAGAATTCCAAAAACACACAGAGACATCAAATGCTTGCAAAGAGGTTCCAAGTGTATTTCATTAGTAAAACATTGCTTCCATCTATACACATGACCCAATACTCTGAATCATAACTCTAATTTAAACAGAACTTGCATATTGGAACATCAAAATATGGAGCTAAACTCTAAGAAGTTGGAACCCATGTACAGTAGAGAAGACATAAGGTATAGAGAAAGGTAAAAAATTCATGGTCCTTTCTACATTCAAAACCTATCCTCCCTTCAATATATCTAAAGATTTGATCTCTTCTTCAACTATCTCCATGCTGCATCATCAAATCTTTGCTCAAGAATAAGATCTGCTATGTCCTCTGGAAAACCATTTGCCCTCCCTGAACCTGAAAGTATGATTCATGTCTTAGAATCTCTTCAATTGGTGAC
Organism: Thuja plicata; assembly: GCA_018584345.1. NCBI lineage: Eukaryota > Viridiplantae > Streptophyta > Pinopsida > Cupressales > Cupressaceae > Thuja > Thuja plicata. Next base: position 549,005 of record MU223711.1, on the reverse strand, counting down.
ACATCACACTTTTGCATTCAAATTGAAATGTCCTAAACAGGTGGAGACCTGCACCAAATCTGATCTCAAAAATGAAATCCTTGCTCTACCAACTTTTTGTTGATATATGACACTTATATGTTTGCACACAATCTAACCATCTATGGAAATCATTCTTGTGCTTGTGCATCATTTAAATTTATGAGTTTATCAATATAGTCTAAACTATATCACTCTGCAATTTTAATTTTAATTTTATATTCTACATAGACTATTTAATTCATTTTTTCCTTTTTCCTATGCAATTCACTAGATCTTGCCAAGTGTCACCTCCTAGTTGGCTCTAAAAATTCACCTCTGCAAAGCCTCTGTGAGTGCATGACTGAGCATGATTTCTTAGTCGTAACACATTTTTACTTCATTGCAAACCTTGTGCGAGTGCGTGACAAGCTGAGTCACCCACTTGCATGCCTTTTTCATCACCTTGGAAAACTTGGGTGATTGTGTGACTGAGCTCAGTCGTACACTCGCATATCATTTTTGGTTATCTTCAAATCCTGCGTGACTGAGTGAATAGCTTGATTATGAGCTCACACATCTTTTTTGGTCCACCGAATACCTTGTGTGACTGGCTTGGTCATGCATTCGCGAGCCATTTCTGATATCGCCCTCCTCTAGCATGACTGAGCGACTGCTCTACCTCCTTGCTCTGCGAGTGTGCGATGTCACCTACAAAATTTTGTCTATCGGCTGAATGGGCATGCTTTTTGAGGCACTATCCATCCACATACATGGAGAGAGCCTCCTCTTTGTTCTTCAAATTACATGGTGTAGCCTTTTGCATTTAAACAACTGAAGTTTTCAATCTGGGATCAATGTGGGATATGTGGGTTTTAAGTTTTTAAATCTTTCTATGCATTTTTGCTCAAAATTTAGGGGCCCACCACAGCCATCATTGCACTTGCCAAGGGGCCCACCAAGGAGCCTCTTCGCTTCTTATTCACAATTCATAGTGAGTGCTTTCATATTTAAACATTAATAGTTTCCTTTCCTAGCGAATGTGGGATAAAACACTTAAAAGCTTTTCATGTTTTTGCGTTACCTGCGCTGGCTTGTTACCTCCATTATGCTCTGTCTTTTTCTCCTTACACATGCCTCCATGGTGTTTGCTGTATGAGTTAATTTTGGCCTTCTAAATCAACCACACACTTCAACATAGTCCTTCTTCACCAGGTATAGCCAAGACTGAATATGAGTTATTCATCCTGACTGTCTGCGTGATTCGACCTGTTGC
>MU223711.1:503478-543860 GCA_018584345.1 Thuja plicata | reverse complement strand
GTTTAGCCAAATAGGTATTTAGGAATTAAATGTGATGTATGATTGATACAGATTTAGGATTTTCTGCATTTGACACTCAGGTCGAGTAGAGTCAGTGAAAACTCAGAATTTGCCTAGTACAATAGGATTTTGATGATTTAGAAGAACGACAAATGCAACACAATTGGTTGGGGTTGCAAGATGCCAATTTTGGGGTGTTACATTTGCCCTACCAATAGCATTGTCTTTGAAATATTTAAACTCCTTTTCATTCAATCTGTGCAAGCTTTGCATTTACATTTGCTAAATTATATTTAAATTTATTAAATTTTAATGGTTTTTTCACCATTTTCCAGTGCAGCCTCTCATCCTAGACATATATTATGCAGACCCCTTGGCTAATTCTGCTAGCTTTTGACTTGAATGTTTATAAATGGTTTTCACTTTACCTTAATTCTTAGCGCAAAACCATACCCATTTCATGTGCCTTTTCAATGAAATGCGTTGGCTTGCTGGTGTATGTTGCATAGGCTTTGGAATATTACACACGCTCTCAATTTCATTCCACGCAGAGTTCTTTGAAATTTGGCGTAGATCCTTCTTTTAAATCATCTGGCAATCTGCACTTGCCATGTTTTCTCAGCCCATGCTTGGCGTGGGGTCTCTACTTTTTATTTATATTTCCATTTCAAATGTTGCGCAGGACATAATGTTTACAATGTCTTCTTTCAATCAATATTTTGATGGTTTTTTGCTTACACCTGCAAATTGTATTTAATACTTTAAATGCCCTTCCCGCGAGCTAGCTCTCTCTCACTTTGGCATTTGTTTTTGGCTTTGAATGATGCAAGCCTCCTCCATTATATCCATTTCACTAGTAGCCTTCCTAAATTTATTTTGCAAGGTCTTTAGCTTATGAAACACAACACTTATGCATTCAAACATTCCATTTAATGTGTGGCTTCTTTTCCTCTCTAGCGTAGGATTTGGCTTATGCAATTGTTTTTGTATTAAAGCTTTCAAACTCTCCTATATTTCCATGCAGCTAGTGTTAGTAATAACTGAGGGGGGGTGATTCAGTGGCCTCAAAAATTTATCCTTCAAACTTGAACCACTAATCAATAAACCTCAAATTATTATGTCCCTACAAGATGCATGCCATCAAATACTAATATTGATTAACAGTCTATCAGTGTTCTCTATCAATCATTTTTCTTTCTTGATTATCGATAAGTAGTATAACTATTTACCGAAACTCAGTAAATAAGTAGAGTATACCGATCAATCCAGTGTTAACTATGTCAGATACAAAACAGTAAAGAAATGATTCATACACACATAACACATGAATTTTAACATGGAAACCCTATTAAGGGAAAAAATCACTGGGACTGGTACCCCAAATTTTCACTCTTCTGAAGTGAGCCCTGTTAAGAGCCAACCTTGTTAAAGGTTACAAACACACTGTTAGGTGTGACCTTGTTAGAGGATTTTATACATAGAGGTTGTCACTTAGTATCGGGCATCTAATGCTTCCATCCTTGAATTAGCCTCTCTCTTAGACTGTCAATAGGCATTGGGCATATCCAATGCTACTTTCATGAATCAACCTTTTTGGCACTCCTTGAGATGTACCTCAATATATAGAAGAATTTTAAGTCCTGCTATGTTAAGAGACTTGATGCTTCAATGGTTAAACTGAAACACTATGACCTATTTCTAATGCAACTTTGAATTGCAGATTTTTAGATCTATTTAAGTACATTACCTCTCTGTTCAATGTATCAATTCAATTCTTTGTGCTCCACACTTTTTTCTCTGTGATGCTGTGCTCACTGTTCATCGGTGTCTGCAGAATTCCTTAGCTCTCCTTTAGCTTGATTGATTAGTACTGCATGAATTTATTCTTCATCAGTTTCTCTTCAACATCCTCTTTCTATTCACTCCCCTTAATCCCCTTTTCATGCATATGAAAATGAATTAATCTTGTCTCTTATATAGACATAATATTCATTGTTTCTTGATTCTTGATTCTTGGCGTGAAAAACAATCCAGCCAATTAGATTTAAAGAATAAATCCTGATTTGTCTCGTAGATATCTTCTTTCCAACTGTACAAATCAGCTTTAAATCAATCTCTTATCTTGGTCAAATAAAACAAAGTAGACAACCAGTTAAGTCCTTATTTAGCTCTGCCAGCTAGATATTTTGTCATTTTCTGAACTCTCTATTATGTTGGTCACCTTTGTAGTTAGTTGTCGGTGACAACTGACAGTTCCGTCGGTGAGACTCCAGTTAACTTCATGATCTCTATCTGTTGAGCAACACTATATTTTCTTTTGTCGGGTTACTCTTTGCTTTTCTCGTCAGGTATTCTATGGTTTTTATTTGTTGGGAAACACTACGCTTCCTATCGTCGGGTAACACTGTGACTGTTCTTCTTTTCTTTTACCTATGGTGTGGACATCATTAGTGTTGTTTGTCACTTAGTGAATACATGACTTTTATGTATTGCTGAAAGCATAACCTTGGTTCCTTTGGTTCTCTAAAGCCTTTGGCTTTATGTATATGACTATACAGATGATATCAAGTTGACATCAATGACAATACAATACATTAAGTGATTTAATACCTTGCATTATCTTCAACTTAACATTGTCAAACATTCAATCAATTACATGTCATCAATCTCTCCCTTTGGAATTGATGGAAACCTACTGTATTATCACACTATACTATTTCTAATACAATAGTTGAGTTTCATCAAACTATAAATCTTTTTGTTTTGATAACTGATAAATGTTTGACCATCGGTAAGCTCTATTTTAGCTTAGGTTTGATTCTTGCAACTCTCTTTATTCTGATGTGTTGTGTCCTCTCCTTGTGTCAATTTCTTTCCCTTAACTGTTATTTTCTTTTGATGTCTTTTTCTCTTGTCTGCAATTCTCCCTTTGTATAATCTTTCCATACAGTTTCTCTCCCTAAGAATATAATCTCCCCTTGTTGGAGTAATATGCTAATAGATACTTTTTCTCCCTTTTCCAAAAGGATGTGATAATATGGATATTTTCTCTCCCTTTGACAACAATTCCAAACAAGTATTTTACTGGTATCTGATCTTAATGTCTAGAAATCTTTTGTTTCCATCCATAATATATTCCTTGAATTTCCCTTCTCTATCAGCAATATGTCAATATGCTCTGGTGCTCGGTGCTGATATATACCTATCTGTATATAGATGTAGCTTTGAATTTCATCTCTTTTCTTGCATCAATCATGAATGATATTATGATAATATGTAGGTTGATGCAGCGTTCAGTCATTTTACTAACCAATAGACAAGGTTTTGACTCCTAGTCTCTTTCTCAAGTACTCAAATGCATCCTTGGGCAGTGGCTTGGTGAAGATATCGGCCAATTGTTCTTTTGATTCCACATACTCAAGTATCACCTCTTTTTCCTGTCACCCATGAAGAATGCTCCTCCAGTTGTGCTCTTTCGGTCATCAATATTTCCAGCCCAATCAGCATTGGTAAAAACCTGAAGTTCAAATTTTCCTTCTCTTCTATACCATAAGCCATATTCCTCAGTATTCTTTAGATATCTTAAAATTTTTTTCACAGCAGTCACATGTGATTCCCTAGGGTTAGCAGAAAATCTAGCAACAATTCCTACTACATGTGCAATATCTGGTCTAGTGTGTACAACATACATGAGTTTTCCAATCATTGATCTATACAAAGTCTGATTTACCTCTGTTGTCTTGTCCTTCTTTGTCAACTTACATCCAGTAGCCATCGGTGTTCCAACTGGTTTGGATTCTTCCATCTTGAATTTTTTCAAGACCTCTTTAATGTATTTGGACTGTGTAATGAAAGTACCTTCACATTGTTGCATGATCTATAGACCAAGAAAGAACTTGATCTCTCCAAACATAGACATATCAAACTCTTTGATAATCTTATTAGCAAATGATTTTCATAGCATATCATTGACTCCAAATATGATTTCATCAACAAATATTTCAACAATCAAAGTGTTAGCATCAGTATCTTCCTTTAAATAAAGATTATTGTTTTCACTAGTCCTTACAAATCCAATACTTATAAGATAGGAATGAAGTTTTTCATACCAGGATCTAGGAGATTTTTTTAATCCATACAAGGATTTATGAAGTCTACATACCATGTTTCTCTTGTCTAGATCTACAAACCCTTCTGGTTTTTCAATGTATACCTCTTCTTCAAGTATTCCATTCAGGAATACAGACTTGACATCCATTTGATATACCTTGAATCCTTTATATGCAGCATAAGAAAGTAGTATTCTTAAAACTTCTAGTCTAGCAATGGGTGTAAAGGTTTCTCCATAGTAAATACCTTCCTCTTGTGCATACCCCTTGCATACTGGTCTTGCTTTGTTTCTTGTGACTTCTCCATTCTCATTCAGCTTATTCTTGAATATCCATTTTGTCCCGATGATATTCTTGTCATTTGGTCTTGGCACAAGTGACCACATTTTTTTTTTCTCAATCTTCTCAATCTCATCATTCATATCACTTATCCATTCTTCATTATCAAGTGCAACATTGATAGATTTTGGCTCAAACTCACAAATTAGACAACTTGAGTTTAAGGACTTACTTCTTGTTCTTGTACCATCTTTCTTATCTCCTATGATTTGGATCTCTAGATGGTTCCTTCTTACATATTTTTCAAGTACAGGTTCAACTCTTTGTCTATCAGCTTGATCATCATTTGTTCTTCACCACCTTGCACATTATTTTAATTATTATCCTGACTGTCGGTATTTGCAGTCTGATCGTCGGTTGCAACATTTTGTTGTTCTAGATTTAAGCACTGTTTCTCGGGAGCTCTACTTTTTTGGTAGGGTAGAGTGTCAAGTTCCTCATTGTAAGTGAACTTATTGTGGTCCTCTAGTTCTTTAGTGCTTTCCTGTTCATTCTTCTCTGCAAATTTATCTATCTTTACATTTGCACTTTCAATAATTTTGTTAGAGGCTTTGTTTAGACATTTATAAGCCTTTCTCTTGGTAGAATACCCTAGAAAAATTCCTTCATCACTCTTGGAGTCAAGTTTTCCATTTCTATCATCTTTTAAGATATAACACTGACTGCCAAATTTTTTGAAATAACTTACATTGGGTGTGTATCCATACCATAGCTCATAAGGTGTCCTTTTGGTATCTTTTTCCATTGTACTTTGTTCAATGTGTAAACAATAGTACTGATAGCTTCCCACCAGAAGATTTGGGTGATGCCTTTCTCTATCATCAGTGTTCTTGTACAGTCAACTATGGATCTGTTCCTTCTTTCAGCAATTCCATTATGCTGTGGTGTCCTTGGTGCAGATACATGTCTTTTGATTCCATGCTCATTACAAAAGTTGGTTAATTCATCTGATATAAATTCTCCTCCTCTATTTGATCTCAAATATTTTAGATCCTTACCACTTTGTTTCTTTACCATAGCCTTATACCATTTAAACATCTTAAATGCTTCTGACTTATCTTTTAGAAATATAACTGTCATCATTCTAGAGTAATCATCAACAAAGAGAATAAAATATTTATCTCCATAATAACTCTTTGTCCTCATAGGTCTACATAAATCAGTATGGACTAAATCTAGAATTGCATAAAATGTATGGGTTTTTCTTTTGAAACTAGACTTTGCCATTTTTCCTTTTTGACAATTCTTACACATGATATTGTCGGGCTTGGTCATCGTTGGTAAGCCTCTAAAATTTCTCTTTTTTCTAATCTTTATCATGTTGTCAAAGTTCACATGACATAGTATTTTGTGCCATAACCACATGTCTTCATTTGTAGCAATCAAACAAGTGGAGTCAGTATCATTCTGATAGAATAAGTTACCTTTTGTCTGCTCACTGGTACCAATCAGATTTCTAGATTTGTTGAAGATCTTTGCCTTATTATTTTCAAATGCAACATTGTGACTTGAATTATTCAACTGAGAAACACTCAATAGATTATAATTCAATCCATTTACCCAATAATCATTCTCACACTTTATCTAGTTATTCAACATTATTGTTCCTCTACCTTCAACTGGACAAGGTGTGTCATTACCCATTCTTACTGAACCACCTTTATAGTATTCAAAAGTCTCAAACTTTTGTTTATCACTAGTCATATGGTGAGTGCAGCCACTATCTATGATCCAAACATCATTTTTGCTAATTTTAGATATGAGAGTTGTTTTTACATACCTTTCTTCATCATCATCTGAATCATATTTTACAGCCACAAACACCATCTCGATGTTTTCATCAAATTTAGCGTTAGTATCATCATCCTTGCATTTTGCTAGGTAACTGACCTTCTTTCCTTTGTCCTTATAGTCTCAGGTATCTCTTCTTTCTGATTGTCAGTAGCTTCTGTAATCACCTCTGTCAAACTTCTTCTCAAAAGATATGTCATTACTTCTGTCATCTTTTCTTCTGTTAGTACATCTTGCAACAAAGTGTCCAATCTCTTCACAATTAAAACAAACAAGTGATAATTTACCTTTGCCTCTCTACATTCTTCTGGCCATAAGTGCTTCAATTTCATCAAGATCATCTTCATCATTTTCACTATCACTATCTTTTCTCATAGTGTTTTTGTGACTTGATTTACTTATTCTCATAGAAGTTTTGAATGCAGACTCTAGGTTTGGTAAGACACTATTGTCAAAGTTATTCATCTCAAATGAAATTAGTCTACCAATTAAACTGTCTAGAGTAACATTTCTATTTGCTACTGCTCTCACTTCTTGAATAGCAGATACTCTAATAGCATAAGCAGGTAGTAAGGTTCTTAGAATTTTACTTACCACTGTATCTTCTTCTAGTACACCTCCAACTCCTTGGATAGCATTGACTACCTCTTTGATTCTTGTGCTATAACGAGTGATTTTTTCACCTTCTTTCATTTTGAGATCATCAAAATTTCCTCTAAGGCTTTCTGCCTTGGCTTTCAAAACATTTTTGTCACCACCATGTACAAGCTTCAATTTGTCCCACATCTGCTTTGCAGTTTTGCATTCTTTGACATCTTCAAATTCAGCATCGGAGAGTGAGGAAGCAAGCTCTATCATCATGCCATTGTGTTCATGCTTCTCTCTCATTTGTTCAACTGTTAGCGCTCCTGTGGGAAACAAATATTCAGTTTCTAGGAATTGAGTAACATCATTACCAATACTTGATAAGTGGAGCCTTATCTTGCTCTGCCATGAAGAAAAATTATCTTTGTTCAACTTGGGCACATCTCATCTGTTCATCTTGTGATCTTTGTCTTAGGTCTTGAAACCTTCCTTCTAAGCACACAATCTTTGATACCAATTGTTAGTAATAACTGAGAGGGGGGGTGGGTGAATCAGTGGCCTCAAAAATTTATCCTTCAAACTTGAACCACTAATCAATAAACCTCAGATTATTATGTCCCTACAAGATACATGCCATGAAATACTAATATTGATTAACAGTCTATCAGTGTTCTCTGTCAATCCTTATTCTTTCTTGATTATCGATAAGCAGTATAACTATTTACTAAAAATCAGTAAATAAGAAGAGTATACTAATCAATCCAATGTTAACTATGTCATATACAAAATAGTAAAGACATGAATCATACACACATAACACATGAATTTTAACGTGGAAACCCTGTTAAGGGAAAAAACCACTGGGACCGGTACCCCAAATTTTCACTCTTCTGAAGTGAGCCCTATTAAGAGCCAACCCTGTTAAAGGTTACAAACACACTGTTAGGTGTGATCTTGTTAGAGGATTTTATACATAGAGGTTGTCACTTAGTATCAGGCATCTAATGTTACCATCCTTGAATCAGCCTCTCTCTTAGATTGTCAATAGGCATCAGGCATATCCAATGCTACTTTCATGAATCAAAATTTTTGGCACTCCTTGAGATGTACCTCAATATATAGAAGACTGTTAAGTCCTGCTCTATTAAGAGACTTGATGCTTCAATGGTTAAACTAAAACACTATGACCTATTTCTAATGCAACTTTGAATTGCAGATTTTTAGATCTATTTAAGTACATTACCTCTCTGATCAATGTATCAATTCAATTCTTTGTGCTCCACACTTTCTTCTCTATGATGCTGTGCTCACTATTCATCGGTGTCTGCTGAATTCCTTAGCTCTACTTTAGCTTGATTGATTAGTACTGCATCAAGTTATTCTTCATCAGTTTCTCTTTAGCATCCTCTTTCTATTCACTCCCCTTAATCCCCTTTTCATGCATATGAAAATGAATTAAGCTTGTCTCTCATATAGACATAATATTCAATGTTTCTTGATTCTTGATTCTTGGTGTGAAAAACAATCTAGCCAATTAGATTTAAAGAATAACTCCTGATTCGTCTCGTAGATATATTCTTGCCAACTATACAAATCAGATTTAAATATCTCACTTATCTCTAGTCGAATTAAACAAAGTAGACAACTAGTTGAGTCCTTATTTAGCTCTACCAGCTAGATATTTTGTCATTTTCTAAACTCTATGTTCTGTCGGTCACCTTTGCAGTTAGTTGTCAGTGACAACTTATAGTTCCATCGATGAGAATCTAGTTAGCTTCGTGATCTCCATCCGTTGGGAAACACTATATTTTCTTCCATTGGGTTACTCTTTTCTTTGCTCATTGGGTATTCTGTGGTTTTTCTTTGTCGGGAAACACTCTGCTTCCTATCGTCGGGTAACACTGTGACTATTCTTCTTTGCTTTTACCGATGGTGTGCACTTTGTCAGTGTTGTTTGTCACTTAGTGAATACATGACTTTTATGTATTGCTGAAAGCATAACCTTGGTTCCTTTGGTTTTCTGAAGTCTTTGGCTTTATGTATATGATTGTATAAATGATATCAAGTTGAAATCAATGACAATACAATACATTAAATGATTTAATGCCTTGCATTATCTTCAACTTAACATTGTCAAACATTCAATCAGTTACATGTCATCACCTGGCTCCCACATTACTCTAGCTTGCAATTTGTTTTAAATACTCTTCTTTGTTTAACTACGCAGACTCCCACCATACTTCCTGTACAATCTTCCATTTACTAGTGTGTCTTCTCCATATTTCAATGAGTATTCTAATACAAAGAATATTTGTCTTTGTAATGTGCAAGTAGTATAAAAAATCTGCCTCTCTACCATTGCTTAAAACCAAAACTTGATCACTGTCCATCTCTATTAGAAAGCAATGAGCAATAGAAATGAGAGTACAATCCATGAAATTGTCATGAATTGTTCACTGAATGAAACAATTAGTCACTGTATCCACCGATGTAATTTATTCATCAAGCATTAGTACACAATATCATTTCTTGATAACTGGTGGAAATTGATCTTCTTTTACTGAAAAGATCAATTTTCAACTAGCTCACTGATGGTCAAGTGGATGTTAAGTCATCTTGTAGGCGTGACCTAAAACCTTTTGAGGTGAAACCAATCTCACCTTAAATGTCTAAATATGGTCCACTACGTACCTAGAGTGAAAATCCATCAACTTGGTGGCCATCAAAATCAACTTTTAACATTTCTGCAAGCTGGTCCATTAATGACAATTGGTCTCTGGAGCTGGCCTAGAAAACTGACTGAAAAGAATCCCATAGTCATACAAATGTAAACCCAAACCCTTTTTTGATATGTGAAAACACATGCCAAAGGGGTTTTCTGGATCAAATTCTACATGCTTGGACTAACTGATCAAAAGATAGCAATTCTGAAAACTGCATAAGTGCAAATGCCAAAACAACATAAATCTCAACCGGAACAACCTTTGCAAACAATATAAAAACTTGCCTTGAGGCCCAAGCCCGATCCCAGTAATACAATTTCACATACAGAGTATAGGGAAATGATCCTCATTCTGAAACAATCATCCGACAAGAAATTACCAACCTTTGAAGAAGGCAATTCAGTAAAATGAAATTCTGAAAACACTGTTAATCTGCACACAACCTCTTTGCTTTTTTACTTTGAAAACTCAACCAACAAAACCCTCAAGATCTAAAACCTCGGTAATAGATTTAGTTTCATACAAGGATCATGAAACTATTAATAACTTTCTTTGATGGTCCCCAGATCAAATGACATTAATACACAAAGTCAGTTTCTACAACATTTTCTAAACCAATACCCAACAGATATGCAGAAATTCGGTTTGGAATCGACAAAGCAAAGTGATCAATCGGATTGGTATAAATCTAAAAATCTCTAGGTAGGTAAAAATCCATGCTTAAAATATGAGGGAAAACTAAATTATCCAAGGCATTCATCCGGATACACATTTGCAAGACCTCAAAGTAAGCTACTTCAAAATTCTGCATTTGACAGTTCAACACACTAATAGAAAATGCAAACAGAATCAGATTGGAAAACTACCCAGACGGATTCATCATGACCTAAATATAGAGGTATAAGAATTATTTGACCTCTATAATATGATGAAAAAGGAATTGTTTAAATTAGTTCACAAGGTCAAAAGTTATAATTGGTCAAACATGGCTACTCAGAATTCTGGGCAGAACAAAGAAACGAGACATTTCTGGAAGACCAACTTTGAGGGATTGGAAAACCTATCAAACAGATTAAAAATGGATTGAGATTTGGAACATAAGTTCTCTGATATACATATTAAACAATCTCAAAATGGCAGGCCATGAAACTTAATAGGACACAAGATATTCAAATGCAAACAGGGCTTGCTACAACAAACTTACACTTAGGTAGAAATACAGATTTAGACAAGCGCCTCTAAATGGCCATCTCCAAAACAAGTCAGAACTAAAATTTGAGGGTTGGAACCCAATGTACTTGCTAAATTAAAGGTGTTGAACCCATCTCCCAAGTGATTTTTCACAAAAATCAAGAGGCCTCTTTCTGCATGCATTCAAAATATGCCTTCTCCATGAGTTTCTTAGGGCAACAATTTGCACTTAGAGAAATTTTTAGTGTAGTTACTCCAAATTTCTACAAAATTTGAGAGTACTAATAGTGGCTCTATCTAGGGATGCATTCCCCATGTAGGCATGCAGAGAATTCAGAATCAATGGTAGAAGCAGACCACCCAAAAACAAATCAGATTTTCTCTTCTCTCTTCTCAAACTGGGAATCTTTATTGAAAACCACACACCACATAACTGAAAACAAAGCAACTATACAATGTGCACATTATTCACAAATTTCCTACAATCCCTTCCTCATCTGAAATCAACACTTATCACTATCAAAAATATGGTTCTCATCTCCATGAATCACGGATAAACTGAAAACATCACTTTCATTTTCTTGATCCAACACACTGCCACAAATCTTTAGCATATCACATATAAAATAATCAATACCTTTACTATTAATATGCATCGGGACATCACAAAAGTACAGGATGTGTTGATCACTATGTAACACAAGGATATCACATTCTTTTAAATTTTCTACCATCTGAATAGAAAAACATTCCAACTCCATTGCATGGCTAGAAGGATGCTGATTTACTTCAACTAATTCTTGGACATCAAAGGAAAAAGATTCATATTCCATCAAATGTGTATCACGCAAGCACTCAAGTGAATCATGATGAACTACCACTTGTGGCTTCATATTTAGTTCATCTCGAGAAATTATCTCCCAACTCCACATCAAATACTTCAAAATGTGTTTCAAATAAATCAGCAGGCAGTTCATCATACATATTCTCATCTTGGCATACCTCTTCAGGATATAAACCAATGTTATAGGAAGTATTCTCAGTGTTCACATTAAACAAGCTACGATCCATTTCTAGTCCAAAATAAAAATCAGATTCAATCTCCATATCATAGGAGATACTTTCTTGAAAACTCTCATGAGTTGGTTCATACAAATCTGACATTGATCCATCAGCAACTTCACATGAAAAATCATATGATGAAAGCATACAAATTGAAAAATCAATACTATCATCATTGTTAGATGAAACAATAGAATTCATTGTTGTTTTAGACAAATCAACATCTTCACAATCATCTCCAGCATATGACATGTCTTCATCTTCTTCAGATGACTGCACATAAACCATCATTTTATCCTCACAAAATTTAGATCCATTGTGAATCCATGGATCTTCTTCTTCAACTGATTTTTCATACATATCCTCAATATCAGTATCAACAAATTCTGATATGACTTCATCAGTTGAGGCTACAACATCATTGTCTGATAAAACACTTGCCCTCTCTTTACTTTCCACATTTTGTTCTGAACCACAATTTAAATCATGGTTATTAAGATCAGCAAGGATAAAGATACCTTGACAATGATTTTCATTTATGAATCCACACCTATCTACTATGTTTGATATATTATGATAGTGAATTCCAATAGATGGAAAACCCCTTGGAATGATTCCATATCTTAAATTATTTTCAATGCCCATTACTGTTATAAAAGCCTGATGCAAAGTTCAGGGATGCTTGTCGCTTAACAAGTAGTTCATCTTTTTACCAAATTCCCCAAAATAAACAAACAAACAAAAAGCATCATTTGGTCTGAATTCCATTGGGATTTGACCCAATACTTCTGCAAATCTAAGATTGAAATGAGGGATCAAATCACCATTCTTTATTTTTATCTCCATGAAATCCTTCATTGCTGCAACTGGATTGATCTTTTTTCCAAACCAATCCAAAAATGATGATCTTAACTCCTCCCACGAAGAGATAGAACATTCAGGAAAATAGGAGAACCACCATCTTGCATCATCTATCAAAGATTGGATAAACAATTTCATAACGCTATCCTCACATTCAATGTCATAATCCTTAATTAAGTCCATAAACTTTTTACAATGCTTCTCAACATTCTCATCTCTGTCACCCCTGAATCTAGGCAATTTTTCTCTGATTTCAGGTGGAAAAGCATTTGGGTAACCATGAATACCTTAAAAATTCAGAGCTACATACAATTTATTACTGAAACCCCTCTTCAACTTACAGGGTTGTGGTTGATTGGAACCCATGGTTAAATTAATTACTAACTTCTCTTCCAAATGAACATGAAATAAAAACACAAACATACTTCTCAAAAGTGTAGAGAACACATTCATCAACTGAGAAGCACTTCAACTTATCACCATTATTTCCTTTTCTTAGTGCTAATTCAATTCATAAGGAACTTTTCTTTCACATGAAAATATAAAGATTACCTGAAAGGAAATTTGCAGCTGCTGCTCTTATTTCTTTGACTAGAAATTTGGCAGATCTAGAGCCTTCTTGATAGCTCCATTGAGCTCTTTTCAACATAGGGTCGCCACCTCCTTGCAGAGGAAAATTTTCAAATAGAAAAATCCATTTGACACATACATTTATTTTTGGGTTCTCTCCAACCAGCAAAGCCACACAAATCTTTCTTTATAATTACTGCAATAACAACACCTCCAAGGTATCCTTCCACAGATTTGAAACAACTTCCAGATTCTATTACTTTGACTCTTTCTTTCAAAACTAGAGATTCTAGGGAAAATTTCAACATGATTGATTACAACCAATCCCCAATAGAGTCTCCATTCTATTAGCATTTTTCCCTGACCATGTCAAAGAAAAGGCTAACGAATGAGGATCAAATAATCCTCCTACGCTTCGAGCTCAAAGGCTCGGGTGGGTGTACCTATTGGATTCACTCTTCTAGTGAATCATGGGATGGACTCCTACCCATCACACTTGATCTAACAATCATTCACAACTCTTTTAAATAGAAAATTAAATGTTGATTATAATGATTTTACTGCAATTTTGGTATAAAACAAGTGCCTAATCCATCGGGTACAGAGTCAAATTGAACTATCATTCACAAAGATTCACAACTCAATATATTTGAAACCAGTAAAATGCCTTACAATTCACATATTTCATCACAAATACATGATCATCAGATCTACATGTCCTTGATACTCTCAAACATTATCCAAAGATATTTACTCCTTCCTTGAAGGAAACTAAGGAACAATGTCACAATCCACCTTGTAGATGACAAACTAGAAATGCCTTACAAATCTAGTTCATAAGAATTCAAAAAAAAAATAGAGACATCAAATGCTTGCAAAGAGGTTCCAACTGTATTTCATTAGTAAAAAATTTCTTCCACCTATACACATGACCCAATACTCAGAATCATAACACTATTTTAAATAGAACTTGCATATTGGAACATCAAAATTTGGAGCTAAACTCTCAGAAGTTGGAAACCCTATACAATAGAGAAGACATAAGACATAGAGAAAGGGAAAAAATTCATGATCCTTTCTATATTCAACACCTATCCTCCCTTCAAAATATCTAAAGATTTGATATCTTCTTCAACTGTCTCCATGCTGCATCATCAATCTTTTCTCAAGAATAAGATCTTCTATGTCCTCTGGAAAACCATATGCCCTCCCTGCAATTGAAAGCACGATTCATCTCTCAGAATCTCATCAATTGGTGACACATGGAACTTTTGCATTCAAACTGAAATGTCCTAAATAGGTGGAGACCTGCACCAAATCTGATCTCAAAAATGAAATCCTTGCTCTGCCAGTTTTCCGTTGATATATAACACTTATATGTTTACACACAATCTGACCATCAGTAGAAATCATTCTTTTGCTTGTGCATCATTTAAATTTATGAATTTATCAATATAGTCTAAACTATATCACTCTGCAATTTTAATTTTGATTTTATATTTTGCATAGACTATTTAATTCATTTTTGCCTTTTTCTTGTGCAATTCACCAAATCTCACCAAGTGTCACCTCCTGGTTGGCTCTAAAAATTCACCTCTGCATAGCCTTTGTGAGTGCATGACTGAGCATGATCACTCAGTCACAACACCTTTTTAATTCATTGCAAACCTTGCGCGAGTGTGTGATGAGTTGAGTCGGCCACTCGCATGCCTTTTTCATCACCTTGGAAAACTTGGGCGACTGCGTGACTGAGCTCGGTTGCGCACTCGCGTATCATTTTTGGTCATCTTCAAATCCTATGTGACTGAGCAACTAGCTTGATCATGAGCTTGCATGTCATTTTGGGTCCACCGAAAACCTTGCGTGACTGGCTCGGTCGTGCAGTCGCGAGCCATTTTTGAGATTGCCCTCCTCCGATGTGACTGAGCGACTGCTCTGCCTCCTTGCTCCACGAGTGCACGATGTCACCTAAAAAATTTTGTCTGTCAGCTGACTGAGCATGCTTTTTGAGGCACTATCCATCCGTGCACCTGGAGAGAGCCTCCTCTTTGTTCTTCAAATTACATGGTGTAGCCTTTTTCATTTAAACAACTGAAGTTATCAATCCGGGATCAATGTAGGATATATGGGTTTTAAGTTTTTAAAGCTTTCTATGCATTTTTGCTCAAAATTTAGGGGCCCACCAAAGCCATCATTACACTTGCCAAGGGGCCCACCAAGGAGCCTCTTGGCTTCTTATTCACAATGCATAGTGAGTGCTTTCATATTTAAACATTAATAGTTTCCTCTCCCAGTGAATGTGGGATAAAACACTTAAAAGCTTTTCATGTTTTTGCCTTACCTATGCTAGCTTGTTACCTCCATTCTGCTCTATCTTTTTCTCCTTACACAGTCCTCCATGGTGTTTTCCCTACCAATAGCATTGGATTTGAAATATTTAAACTCCTTTTCATTCAATCTTCACAAGCTTTACATTTACATTTGCTAAATTATATTTAAATTTATTAAGTTTTAATGGTTTTTTCACCATTTCCCAGTGCAGCCTCTCATCCTAGACATATATTGTGTAGAACCCTTGGCTAATTTGGCTGGCTCTTAAATTGAATGTTAATAAATTTTTTTTACTTTACCTTCATGCTTAGCGCAGAACCATACCCATTTCATGTTCCTTTTCTATGAAATGCGTTGGCTTGCTGGTGTTTGTTGCGCAGGCTTCAGAATATTACACACGCTCCCAATTTAATTCTAGGTAGACTTGTTTGAAACTTGGTGTAGATCCTTATTTTAAATCATTTGGCAATCTGCACTTGCCATGTTTTCTCAGCCCATACTTTGTGCGGGGTCTCTCCATTTTATTTGTATTTCCATTTCAAATGTTGCACATGACATAATGTTTACAATGTCGTCTTTCAGTCAATATTTCAATGGTTTTTTGCTTACACCTGCAAATTGTATTTAATACATAAAATGTCCTCCCTATGAGCTAGCTCTCTCTCACTTTGGAATTTGTTTTGGGCTTTGAATGATGCTAGCCTCCTTCATTATATCCAATTCTCTAGCAGCCTTCCTAAATTAATTTTGCAGGGTCTTTAGCTTATGCAACGCAACAATTATGCATTCAGACATTCCATTTAATGTGTGGCTTCTTTGCCTCTCTAGTGCGAGATTTGGCTTATGCAATTGTTTTTGTATTAAAGCTTTCAAACTCTCCTATGTTTCCACGCAGGTGGCTCCCACATTACTCCAGCTTGCAATTTGTTTTAAATATTCTCCTTTGTTTAACTGTGCAATATTCTATTTACTAGTGTGTCTACTCCACATTTCAATGAGTATTATAATACAAAGAAGATTTGTCTCTTTAATGCACAAGTAGTATAAAAAATCTGCCTCTCTACCATCGCTTAAAACCAAAACTTAATCACTATCCATCTCTATTGGAAAGCAATGAGCAATAAAAATGAGAGTACAATCCATGAAATCATCATGAATTGTTCGCTGAATGAAAAATTAGTCAC
This sequence comes from Thuja plicata, assembly GCA_018584345.1. Taxonomy (NCBI): domain Eukaryota; kingdom Viridiplantae; phylum Streptophyta; class Pinopsida; order Cupressales; family Cupressaceae; genus Thuja; species Thuja plicata. Next base: position 527,114 of record MU223711.1, on the reverse strand, counting down.
TGTATCCACTGATGTAATTGCTTCATCAAGCATTATTACACAGTATCATTTCTTGATAACTAGTAGAAATTGATCTTCTTTTACTGAAAAGATCAATTTTCAACTAGCTCACTGATGGTCAGGTGAATGTTAAGTCCTCTTGTAGGCGTGACCTAAAACCTTTTTAGGTGAAACCAATATCACCTTAAATGTCTATATATGATCCACTACATACCTGGAGTGAAAGTCCATCAACTTGGCGGCCATCAAAATCAACTGTAACATTTTTGCAAGCTGGTCCATTAATGGCAACTGGTCTTTGGAATTGGCCCAAAAAATTGACTGAAAAGAATCCCATAATCATACAAACGTAAACCTACACCCTTTTTTGATATGTGAAAATACATGCCAAAGGGATTTGCCGCATCCAATTCTACATGCCTGGACTAACTGATCAAAAGATAGCAATTTTGAAAACTGCATAAGTGCAAATGCCAAAACAACATAAATCTCAACTGTAACGGCCTTTGCAAACAATATAAAAACTTTCCTTGAGGTCCAAGCCTGATCCCGATAATACACTTTCACATACAAAGTACAGGGAAATGATCCTCATTCTGAAGCAATCATCCGACAAGAAATTACCAACCTCTGAAGAAAGCAATGCAGCAAAATGCAATTCTGAAAACACTGTTAATCTGCACAAAACCTCTTTGCTTTTTAATTTGAAAACTCAACCAAAAAAACCCTCATGATCTGAAACCTTAGTAATAGATTTAGTTTCATACAAGTATCATGAAACTATCGCTAACTTGCTTTGATGGTCCATAGATCAAAAGACATTAATACACAAAGTCAGTTTCTAAAATTTTTCTAAACCAATACCCAATAGATATGCAGAAATTGGGTTTGGAATCGGCAAAGCAAAGTGATCAATCAGATTGGTAGAAATCTAAAAATATCTAGGTCGGTACAAATCCATGCTTAAAATATGAGGGAAAACACAATTATCCAAGGCATTCATCTGGATACACATTTGCAAGACCTCAAAGTAAGCTACTTCAGAATTCTGCATTTGACAACTCAGCACACTGATAGAAAATGAAAATAGAATCAGATTGGAAAACTACCCAGACAGATTCATCATGACCTAAATATAGAGGTATAAGAAGTATTTGAACTCTATAATATGATGCAAAAGGAATTTTTTCAATTAGGTCACAAGGTCAAAATTTATAATTGGTCAAACACGGCTACTTAGAATTCTGGGTAGAACAAAGAAATGAGACATTTATGGAAGACCAACTTTTGAGGGATTGGAAAACCTATCAAACAGATTCAAAATGGATCAAGCTTTGGAACATAAGTTCTCTGATATACATATTAATTAATCCCAATATGGCAGACCATGAAACTTAACATGACACAAGATATTCAAATGCAAACAGGGCCTGCTACAATAAACTTACACTTAGGCAGAAATAGAGATTTAGACAAGCGCCTCCAAATGGCCATCTCCAAAACAAGTCAGAACTAAAATTTGAGTGTTGGAACCCACTTTAATTGCTAAATAAAAGGTGTTGAACCCATCTTCCAAGTGATTTTTCACAAAAATCAAGAGGCCTCTTTCTGCATGCATTCAAAATATGCCTTCTCCACAAGTTTCTTAGGGCAACAATTTGCACTTAGAGAAATTTTTAGTGTAGTTACTCCAAATTTCTACAAAATTTTAGAGTACTAATAGTGGCTCTATTCTGGGATACATGCCCCATGCGGGCATGCAGATAATTCAGAATTAATGGTAGAAGCGGACCACCCAAAAACAAATCAGATTTTCTTCTCTCTTCTCAAACTGGAAATCTTTATTGAAAACCACACACCACACAAATGAAAACAAAGAAACTATAAAATGTGTACATTATTCAAAAATGTCCTAAAATCCCTTCCTCATCTGAAATCAACACTTACCCCTATCAAAAATATGGTTCTCATCTCCATGAATCACGGATAAACTGAAAACACCACTTTCATTTGCCTGATCCAACACACTGCCACAAATCTTTAGCATATCACATATAAAATAATCAATACCTTTACTATCAATATGCATCGGGATATCACAAAAGTATAGGATGTGTTGATCACTATGTAACACAAGGCTATCACATTCTTTTAAATTTTCAACCAGTTTAAAAGAAAAACATTCCAACTCCATTGCATGGCTAGAAGGATGTTGATTTCCTTCAACTAATGCTTGGACATCAAAGGAAAAATATTCATATTCCATCAAATGTGTATCACACAAGAAATCAAGTGAATCATGATGAAATACCACTTGTGGCTTCATATTTAGTTCATCTCGAGAAACATCAACATGCTGAATTGGAAAAAGAAAAGACTCATTTTCTGCTTTCAATAGCTGATACACCCTTGCTGATTTATCTGAGTATCTTTTAAAAACAATACATCAGGACTGTCTACATCCCATTATTGTAAAAATGAACATACCTATGACTGAAGAAAATAATTTGAAGGAGAATCTAAATCCTCTCCCAACTCCACATCAAATACTTCAAAATGTGATTCAAATAAATCAGCAGGCAGTTCATCATACCGATTCTCATCTTGGCATACCTCTTCGGGATATAAATCAATGTTATAGGCAGTATTCTCAATGTTCACATTAAACAAGATGAGATCCATTTCTGGTCCAAAACAAAAATGAGATTCAATCTACATATCATAGGAGATACTTTCTTGAAAACTCTCATGAGTTGGTTTGCACAAATTTGACATTGATCCATCAACAACAACTTCACATGACAAATCATATGATGAAAGCATACAAATTGAAAAACCAATACTATCATCATTGTTAGCTGAAACAATAGAATTCATCTCTATTTTAGAAAAATCAGCATCTTCACAATCATCTCCAACATATGACATGTCTTCATCTTCTTCAGATGACTGCACATAAACCATCATTTTATCCTCACAAAATTCAGATCCATTGTGAATCCATGGATCTTCTTCTTCAACTGATTTTTCATACATATCCTCACTATCAGTATCAAAAAATTATGATATGACTTCATTAGTTGAGGCTGCAACGTCAATGTCTGATAAAACTGAGCGACTACTAAATTATATTTAAATTTATTAAATTTTAATGGTTTTTTCACCATTTTCCAGCTCAGCCTCTCATCGTTGACATATATTGCGTAGACCCCTTGGCTAATTCGGCTGGCTCTTGACTTGAATGTTTATAAATGGTTTTCACTTTACCTTCATGCTTAGCACAGAACCATACCCATTTCATGTGCCTTTTCTATGAAATGCATTGGCTTGCTGGTGTTTGTTGCGCAGGCTTTAGAATATTACACACGCTCCCAATTTCATTCCATGCAGACTTCTTTGAAATACGACATAGATCCTTCTTTTAAATCATCTGGCAATCTGTACTTGCCATGTTTGCTTAGCCCATGCTCGGTGTAGGGTCTCTCCATTTTATTTGTATTTCCATTTCAAATGTTGCGCAAGACATAATGTTTACAATGTCTTCTTTCAGTCAATATTTCAATGGTTTTTTGCTTACACCTGCAAATTGTATTTTAAATTTTATTTAATACTTTAAATGTCCTCCCCGCGAGCTGGATCTCTCTCACTTTGGCATTTGTTTTGGGGTTTGAATGATGCTAGCCTGCTCCAATATATCCATTTCGCTAGCAGCCTTCCTAAATTCATTTTGTAGGGTCTTTAGCTTATGCAACACAACACTTATGCATTCAGACATTCCATTTAATGTGTGGCTTCTTTGCCTCTCTAGTGCAGGATTTGGCTTATGCAATTGTTTTTGTATTAAAGTTTTCAAACTCTCCTATGTTTCCACGTAGTTGGCTCCCACATTACTCCAACTTGGAATTTGTTTTAAATATTCTCCTTTGTTTAACTACGCATACTCCCACCATACTTCCTGCACAATCTTCTGTTTACTGGTGTGTCTACTCCACATTTTAATGAGTATTATAATACAAAGAATATTTGTCTCTGTAATGCGCAAGTAGTATAAAAAATATGCCTCTCTACCATCACTAAAAACCAAAACTTGATCACTGTCCATCTCTATTGGAAAGTAATGAGCAATAGAAATGAGAGTACAATCCATGAAATTGTCATGAATTGTTCATTGAATGAAACAATTAGTCTCTGTATCCACTGATGTAATTGCTTCATCAAGGATTAGTACACAGGATCATTTCTTGATAACTAGTGGAAATTGTTCTTCTTTTACTGAAAAGATCAATTTTCAACTAGCTCACTGATGGTCGGGTGAATGTTAAGTCCTCTTGTAGGCATGACCTAAAACCTTTTGAGGTGAAACCAATCTCACCTTAAATGTATAAATATGATCCACTATGTACCTAGATTGAAAATCCATCAACTTGGCGGCCATCAAAATCAACTTTTAACATTTCTGCAAGATGGTCCATTAATGGCAACTGGTCTCTTGAGCTCACCCAGAGCATCCCATAATCATACAAATGTAAACCCACACCCTTTTCTGATATGTGAAAACACATGCCAAAGGGATTTGCTGGATCCAATTCTACATGCCTGGAGTAACTGATCAAAAGATAGCAATTCTGAAAACTGCATAAGTGTAAATGCCAAAACAACATAAATTTCAACCGGATCGGCCTTTGCAAACAATATAAAAACTTTCCTTGAGGCCCAAGCCTGATCCCAGTAATACACTTTCACATATAGAGTATACAAAAATGATCCTCATTCTGAAACAATCATCCGAAAAGAAATTACCAACCTCTGAAGAAGGCAATTCAGTAAAATGCAATTCTAAAAATATTGTTAATCTGTCCAAAACCTCTTTGCTTTTTAATTTGAAAACTCAACCAACAAAACCCTCATGACCTGAAACCTCGGTAATAGATTTAGTTTCATAAAAGGATCATGAAACTATCACTAAATTTCGTTGATGGTCCACAAATCAAATGACATTAATACACAAAGTCAGTTTCTAAAACATTTTCTAAACCAATACCCAACAGATATGCAGAAATTGGGTTTGGAATTGGCAAAAAAAAGTGATCAATTGGATTGGTAGAAATATGAAAATATCCAGGTAGGTAAAACTCCATGCTTAAAATATGAGGGAAAGCCCAATTATCCAAGGCATTCATCCGGATACACATTTGTAAGACCTCAAAGTAAGCTACTTCAGAATTCTGCATTTGACAGCTCAACACACTGATAGAAAATGCAAACGGAATCAGATTGGAAAACTACCAAGATGGATTCATCATGACCTAAATATAGAGGTATAAGAATTATTTGATCTCTATAATATGATGCAAAGAGAATTGTTTCAATTAGGTCACAAGGTCAAAAGTTATAATTGGTCAAACATGGCTATTGAGAATTCTGGGCAGAACAAAGAAATGAGACATTTCTGGAAGACCAAATTTGAGGGATTGGAAAACCTACCAAAATGGTAGGCCATGAAACTTAAAAGGACACAAGATATTCAAATGCAAACATGGCCTGCTACAACAAACTTACACTTAGGTAGAAATATAGATTTAGACAAGCGCCTCCAAATAGCCATCTCCAAAACAAGTCAGAACTGAAATTTGAGGGTTGGAACCCACTGTAATTGCTAAATGAAAGGTGTTGAACCCATCTCCCAAGAGGTTTTTCAAAAAAATAAAGAGGCCTCTTTCTGTATGCATTCAAAATATGCCTTCTCCATGAGTTTCTTAGGGAAACAATCTACACTTAGAGAAATTTTCAATGTAGTTACTCCAAATTTCTCCAAAATTTGAGAGTAGTAACATGCTGCTCGGTGAATTATTTGGTAACTATTGTTACTCATTGTTATGTTTTTCTTTATCGTTGGGTCTCGGTGAATATTAAATTCTTGGTGGGTTCTTTCCTTGAGTTGTTTCTATTTCTCGCTTACCTTAGAATCGAGTTGTTCTTGTTTCTCGGTCGGCTTCTTACCGAGTTGTTTATCCTAATCTGGCCAACTTCTGCATTTAATTTTTGTTGCGTAATTAATGTGGGATCTCCCATTGGGATGTGTGTGGACCTAAATCTAGGTATTTGTAGTTTCTTATGTTGGATCTTTAGGATTTGGGTGTTGAATTCTTTGGTGGACTCTTGTATATATTGGTTTCTGTTCTTAGATTTAAGGAGGTAGTTTTTGGTATCACTTTTAGAGATAGAAGATTAAGGATTAGCATATTTGGATGGTAGGGATATGACCTCACATGTATCAAGATTATTCTATAAACATTTGAATGTATATGGCTGAAAATGGGAAGGCCTTACAACCTGACATGTATTGATTTTGATGACATAATAAAAAGTATCTAATATTTCTTCTCTCTTTGTTGTGTTTTTGCTTCCATGTTGTTCTTGTTAGAATAACTGAGAGGGGGGGGTGAATGAGTGGCCTCAAATATATTCCAATAAATCAACCCAAAAACTTATTACCATAATTATAAGCCTCTAATTATCTTCAATCCTACAAGATCAATGCCCTCAAACAATCTTAACAAATAACTACTTCTCGGAGTTCACTGTCAAACCTTATTCTTACTGTTTACCAATTAGCAGTCTTTTATTTACCAAAATGCAGTAAATAACTTAGTGTATACTGATTAATCTAGATTAGTTATGTGTAATAAAAAATAATAAAGTAATGACTCATAAACACATTGACACATGGATTTTTAATGTGGAAACCCTGTTAAGGGAAAAACCACTTGGGACCGGTAACCCAAAATTTTTGCTCTTCTGAAGTGAGCTCAGTGAAGAGCCAACCCTGTAAAATATTAAAAACACACTGTTAGGTGTGACCTTGTTAGAGGATTTAAATAGAATAGTTTCTCACTTGATATCTGACATCTCTATGCTACCTTTTATGACCAAACCCAATGTACTTTGTCAATTGATATCTGGCATCTCTATGCTATCTTCATGACCAAACATTTTGATACTCCTTGGGATGTATCTCAATATATAAAGGATTGTTAAGTCCTGATTGGTTAAGAGACTTTCTAACCCAATGGTTAAATTGAAATAGTAAATGATCTGTTCACATATACAACTATACTTTGTAGATTTTTAGATCTATTGTAAGCTCATTATACCTTTTTGATCAATGTATATTTTCAATACCTTTGCTCCACTTATTTCTTCTCAGTGATGCTGTGCTTCTCTGTTACTCAGTGTCTGCAAAAATCTTGAGCTCTTTCCTCATCTTGATTGATCAGGACTGTATGAAGTTGTTCTTCATCAGTTTCCCTTCAGTATCCTCTTCTTTATTCACTCCCCTAATTCACAATGAACTAGCTTGTATCTTTATAGACATGATATCACCATTTCTTAGTTGTTGAATTTATTGTTCTTGGTGTGATCCACAATTCTAGCCAATCTTTCTTTAAAACGTTACTTCACTTTTATCCCGTAGATTTCTCTTTGACAACTAGAATAATTTTTTTTTAAAAATATCACTTATCTCTAGCAGCATGCCACATAACATAAAATATAAGTAAAAGTATCTGGAAAAGCATGATAATCATGATGAAAAAAAGGAAAATATCCTTGTAAAATCTATCCTAGGGCTTCTAAAGTATGGTATTAATATGCCCTATCATCTTTTCCCCCTATGAAGATTAATTCCTATCCTCAAGCACTGAAACATTCTTGATCTTTGTAAGTACATGAAGATCCCCTTTCTGTGTCTCACCAGTCATGGAGGTTCCTACATGCCAGTAATAACCATTGGTGCACTCCATTTTAATTCTTCTACTCATTTCAGTTGTCAATCTATTTCATTGTCAATACAACTATATAGTGGCCACAGAAGAAGAGGGGGTTGGAAAGAAAGTGGAAGCCACTTCTTAGGATGAGGTTGCCTTCCTAGGCATATGTACCATTGAAATATCTATACAAAAACTCTTAATTTCATAAGGTTATGAGGCTCAGCCTTCTTTAATGCCAATGGTAATATTTCCCATCTCTGTCTCAATCCTTTTGCTGCCCTGTTTCCATTTGATAAGGAGAGATGCTCAAATGTAGCAAATACCTCTTCCTTATTATTTAGTATCATTTTTTGGTGGGTAGATTCTTTCATCCCATATACTATCTCCATCCAATCACAATACAACCTACGGGGACTACCACTCTCTGGTCGTAAGGGAAGTGATAGTTTTTTCAACTCCCCTGTATTTTCTTAATTGTTCCCCATAGTTGATCTCATTACTGGACCAAGAGAGTAAAGTGGATAGGTTGATATCTCCAACAAATAGAAAAGGATTCCAATTACCATCAGAGGGAATAACATAATTATGCAAGTAAAGTTCATAACACAATCTGGTGACTGTTCATATGTAGCCACAAACTCCTGTGGTGAGTCTATTCTTGTGTGTAGATCCTGAAGGACCCTCATCAATTTAAACATGAGAATTTGTTCTTTCAAACACAAAGCATAGACCCTAGGGGGTGGTCTCCATTATATCAATTATGGAAATAAATGAGTAATCGAGTCTAACTTGCTCTATAGAAATTGTACCTCTTGATGTTTCCTGCCTAATTCCCCTTTTAAGCTATCCTTTTCCAGCTCCCACATTGAATTTTCATATTGCATTTGATTAAAATAGTCAATGGAAAGGGATTGAAGTGTTACCTAACTCTTTTTAATTGGATTGGATGAAGTGACCTGCTCTGCTATTGTGACTATGTTTGATCCATCAATGGGTAATTCATTTGGGGTTGGAACTAGGGAATCTTTCCCTTGATCGAATTCTTGCTAAGATGAAGGTATATTTGTAGTTTTGGCATGTTATGTCTCCATGCATGTTGTTTCCATATTCATTATTCATGTGACCCTTTCCCTGATTGTAGGATCTATTTCCATGATGTCTGGACATTCTGTACATGGGCTTCCTTCTTTTGGTTGTTCTTTTAAAAATTCCTCAATTGGATCTTTAGGAGATGACCCAGTCATCACAGGTGAGTCCATTTTTTTTCTTGTGGTGTGCTCAAATGATCACTTCATCATGGAGGAGTTTCCATAGCTTCCGTAGATCATTTTTGAGATGTCCATTGTTTCTTTAGAGGCATGGTTGTAGGAGAAACAAGGTTTTCTGATAAAACAAGAGTTTCTTCTCCAGCATCCGCAGCTATCTTTTCCTTGCCCTTCCCTTTCCTCTAGGAACTTTGTTTGGCTTATGGGGTCTACAAATCCAAAGAAGCCTTAGTTTTACCACTCTTTGGGCTAGGGTTTGGATTATTGGAAGTGTTTTTATTCATTTCAGCCCTTGAAAAAGAGGGAATTTTATGCATGGTATCTGGAATAATAGTTTTTTCCTCAATAGGTGCATCCTCATCAGGAGCATTTTCTTGTGTTTCTTGTAATCTAGGTTGTGGCCCTTCTCCTCATAACTATACATGGGGTGTGGTGATAAATTCATCCCATGTCATAGGAGAATTATCCTGTAAAGATCTCTCTACCAGGAGTTTTATCAACCCGTGGTGAGTAGTTGCATTCAATTTCCCCTTCCTAACTTCTTTTGAGCTCAATTTTAACAAAGAATATAGGAAATTGGGTACATTGACAAGGAAACCATGCCACAAATGACTCAATAGTTTAAAATGCACAACATGCAAGTATTAAAATCACTCTTCACAAGTAATTTACCTTATCACATGGACAACAAGTTGATAGTAATCTTCTAGAAGAGATGTTCTCTTTGCCCCCTTCTTACTAGTCTCTAATGCAGCATCTGTGGGAAAGAAAAACTCATCCTTGGCCGCTCATGCGTCATGTTCAAGTAGAAAAAATTCACCCGTAGCAAGAATCCCTGAGACCTCTGCAATCCGTTCTTTTGAAGCTTCCACCCTTAATCCCTTTACATAAGAAACTCCATTGTTGTAAGTGCACAATAATTCCACTATTACAACTTCGTCATAGCCACAGAGCTTGAAAAAATATGTAAGCCAATGCACATGGTTAAAGACTTGGATAATTTATTTATCCTACAATAAGGATGAGTGATCCCTTGGCTCATGGTGTATTGGTGGCCCTCCCATTTTTACTAAAAAACTCAAATCACTTGAAACTTCCTCTGCAACTAAAAATGGCTTTTTCAAAATTCTGTTCTCTGTATCCTCAATAAAAATTTTGTCCTCTTGTATCACCCTGTATTCCACCTAAGATTAAGGCTGAATAAAGCTAGATAAATGCTTGGTGTGGGTTTCTAGGGATTATAGAAGAGGAGAAGTTTGAAAAACCAGAGCTGGAAATATGATTTGGGTTTGAAAAATTAAAAACTTAGCAAAGAATTTCACATTATTTGGGGTTGTCACATCAATCAATTGAAAAATGACTGTGCAACATGTCTTAAGCAAGGGTTATTATGGAAAAACATGAGTTAACGAACTCCCCCCACAAATATTATGATAGGTGTCCTCACATGTGTGGTTAGAAAGTATAGAAGCACTCAGATGAAGCACTAATATTAATTATAATAGAATGTATAATAATGTCAAATGAAATAAAACATGTTGCAAATAATAAATGAATGCATACCTAGAGATTAATCATGAATAAATGCCAAAATCCAAAAAGATCAGATGATGTGTGCGGAGTGAAAAGTAATGAGTCGCATAATAATGATGGGACGCGTAAGTGAAAATGGTAGAAAAGGTTGATGGAATGTGATGTGATGGTGACTATATTGCAGAAAGAGAGATTTTCATGGGAAACAAAAATTTTATTATGACCTATTTTGGAGTGAGGTCAAAGAGATGACCGGAGAAAAATTTCACCCCGATTGGCTGTAGGAGTGTCTTCAATTGGAGGAGGTCCATTGACTGCAGGAGTTTCTTCAGCTGGAGGAGGTCCATCAGTTGCAGGAGTGTCTTCAGCTAGAGGAGGTCCATCAGCTACAGGAGTGTCTTCAGCTGGAGGAGGTCCATTGGCTATAGGAGGGTCAGCTATGGCAAGATGAAATTCAAATTGCTGCAGGAACTTTGCATTAGTGGTGGGTTTATGGTATAGACAGAGTTTGTGTCAATTGTATATAATTGGACTGCACCATTAGCAAAATATTTTTCAATCTCACAAGGGCCAATCCAACAAGTTGTAAGCTTACCTTGATTCTCCTTAAAATAGGAGTCATATAGAAGTGCCCAGTCACCAGAAACAAACTGTTTAGTGCATATGTGTGAGTCATGCCATTTATTTTGTTGAAGCTAAACCAAATCTGTGTTCTATAAAGATACCTTGCAGATCTCATCTAGATAGTTAAGCTACATGAGACTTTCTTTTTGAGCTACATGAAGATTTAAGTTGAGCTGTAATGTTGTGTGTAAAGTTTTATGATCAAATTCTATGGGCATTACAAAATTCTTGCCATACACCAAATCAAAAGCTATAAATCTAGTAGGAGTTTTCCATGTGGTGTGGTAGGTCCAGAAAAATTCCTGTAATCGGCTACTCTAGTCTATTTTGTGCAACTAAATTGTCTTAGTCAGGATGGAATCAATCTCCTTGTTGGTGATTTCAACCTGACCATTCACCTAGGGATGATATGGAATAGATTTCCTGTGGTGAATGTTGTATTCCTCCATAAGGGCAGTGATCAGATTAGAAGTGAACTAAGCTCCCTAATCTATGACTAGTTCCCGTGGAACACCATACCTAGTAAATATTTCCTCATACAAAAAATATGCAACCCTGTTATCCCTTGCATGCTTCATAGCCCACACTTCCACCCATTTAGTGACATACTCAATGAAAATTTGATAGGGGATGAATTGGTCCCACCAAATTGATTCCCCATTTATCAAACATAGTGACTATTACCTGAGGAAATAGAGACATTTCATCTGATTTGGTGGGCTGGCCCATACATTGACATCTATCACACTTGCGAGTGTAATTGGCTACATCTTTATAGAGAGTGGGCCAATAATAGCCAGTATTGAGTATCTTCATGGATGTAAATTTGGATGCAAAATGGCCACCATAGGGTTCATCATGGAAGGAAGAAAGGATATCATATGTATCATCCTCACAAATACATCTTGTTAGGATCTGATAAGGTCCAGTGTAGAAGAGACAGTCGGCCAGCCAAGAAAAATTAAATGTCTTCTCAATTAATAACCTCTTTTCCTTGGAAGAAAAATGTGGTGGTACCTTTGAGTAACCAGATAATTGGCGGTGTCGGCATGCCAAGGGGTATGAGTGGAAAATGAAAATAGGTGGTCATTTGGAAAACTATCATCGATGACATGTGGCTCATCATCATTCTTTAATCTAGATAGGAAATCAGCAACTACATTTCTTTTTCTCGGTTTATCCACTATCGTGATGTCAAACTATTGTAGCAACAAGAGCCATCTGGAAAGCATACTTGTAATAGTAGTATTTTTTACCAAATAATTGATGGCTACATGATGAGTATGAAAAAATATTGGGTAACCGATTATGTAGTGGAAAAACTTGTTCAGTGCATAAATCACAGTGAGGAGTTCCTTTTTAGTGGCTGTGTAGTTCAACTCTGCGCCCTCTAAATTCTTGATTATAAAGTAGATAGCATGCTCCACTGGTCCATCTTTCTATTTGAGGATAGTGCCTACAACATGGTCAGAGGAATCTATGTGGATATGGAATGGTAATGCCCAATTAGGTCCTCTGAGAACTGGTGACTGTGTAAGTACATGCTTCAGCTACAAGAAGGATTCTTCACAAGATTTTGTCCATACAAATTCTGAATCCTTTGTGAGTAGGGAGTACATGGGCCTGACTAATTTTCTAAAATCCTTAATGAACCGCCGGTAATAACCAGCATGCCTTAGAAAGCTATGAACATCTTTCTATTTGGTAGGAGTAGGTAGGTTGATGATGACTTCAATTTTTGCTAGATCCACTTGTATTCCCTTGACAGAGATGTAATGACCTAACACCACACCTTCCTACATCATCATGAAGCACTTCTCACTATTAAGGGAAAATTTATGCTTATTACACTTGGTAAGAACTCTTCCCAAATTGAACAATGCTTCCTCATAGGTTTCCCCATAAGTTGTGAATTCGTCCATGTATATTTCCATGCAATCATGGGAGATATCAGCAAAAATGCGATGACTGCTCGCTGGAATGTAGCTGGAGCATTACAGAGGCTAAAAGGAAGTACAAAGTAAGAAAACATTCCCCAAGGGAAAGTTAATGTTGTTTTCTCTTGATCTTCAGGAGGGATCCTAATCTAGTTGTAGCCACTATTTCTGTCTAAGAAAGAAAAGTAACATTTTCCTACTTGGGAATCTAGAACTTGGTCTATAAACGACAGGGAAAAATGGTCCTTCTTGGTAGAATTATTAAGCTCCCTATATTTGACACATACTCGCCACTTTGATCCTTTCTTTGGGACAATGACTAAAGGTGAGACCCACTGGCTATCAGAGATGGGGTAGATGAAACTGGCGTTCAATAATTTTTGCAACTCTATTTTAACTATTTCTCTTAACGTAGGGTTTATACGCCTCTGGAATTGTTTGACATGATGTTTATCTTCTTTTAGGAAGATCCAGTGAGTACATAGTGTAGGAATCAAACCCTTCATGTTCAGCTAATCCTAGGCAAAGGCCATGGTATGACTTTTTAGTAGGGTGGTTAAAGATGTCTGTTGCTTGTTTGTAAGTTGGCTATTAATATATAAGCAACGGTAAGAAGAAACTTCCAATTGCTTTGTGAGTTTTACCATAGATGCATCAATTAATGGAGGTACTTGGACCTCATGGGGGAGCAGTTGGTTGTAGAGGTTCTCAGCTATAGGAGAGGGAGGTAAGGCACAATCAAGGTACAAAGCTTGTAGGGAGCAGTTATGGGGGCTAAGATAGTTAATGGATTCTGAATCGTGACCATATTGGTTTTGTAGAATGTTGGTGATTATGGTGTCCTCCTCCTGTATCTACATGAAAGGATCCCTTTCTAACATCATGAGTTTGGTTAATGAATTGACTACCTCAGCCTCCTCTCCAATGTCAGGCCATATTGGTGAGGGAAAATCCATTTGTGGTTGTGCTGGCAGATATAAGGCTAATGTCTTAGTATGCTGACCATTAGAAATGGTCATACCACTAGAGAGACATCCTATAAAGGCATCAACAGTAGCCAGCCAAGGTTGACCAAGAATTATGGGATAGCCTTCTAATCTGGCTTTAGGTGAGAGGATCATAAAGTTGGCAGGGTAAGACTAATTTTCAAGGTCAACAACTATATCCTCCACTACCCCGTTGGGTTTGACTGTGGAATTGTCTGCAAGCTACAGGAAAGTGGGTGTTTCCCTAAGGGTAGTGATATGGATTTTTTGCATGATATCCTTTGTCATGACATTTATGGGAGATCCTAATTCAATCAAAGAATTTTCTATGGTTGTCCCATTAATGGTTACTTTGACAACCAGGCTGCCTAGATCAAAATACTTGGGGACCACTATTTTTCTGAGCATGATATCAGCAAGTTTACCTAGAACATGGACTGTCTTGGGGTCCTTTCGCTTGCGACCAAGATTTTTAAAGAAGGCCTCTTTTATAGCCTTCCCATATGTGGGGACATCCTTTATTGCTTGAAAAAGTGAAATCTGAACATTGATGTTCTTTAATTGGTCTAGGATGTCAAAGGTTGCATCTTCTTTATGTTTAGAGTGATCATCCTGCAACCTTTGTGGAAGGGGAGGTGGAGCTGGTTGTACTAGTGTTGGTAATACAGTCAAACCTACTAGAGTGGAATCTAGAGTAGTTTGAGGTAGGGGCTCATTTGGAGTTACTTCAGTTATAATAGGAGGTGTGGGAAAAGTAGTGCATGACCATAAATGAATGTCATTGATTGCATATGCAGGGTATTGGTTTGGATCAACTGAATAGACATTTTGCTAAGGTGTCGGTGACCTATTATTAGGATTCAGCTGAGGTTGTGTAGAGAGTTGAGTACACTTAGGAGGGGCTATAGTGGCTGTAGGAGGTGGAAAAAGGGCTTGCTATTGTGGCTGTTGTGGTGGCTGTAGGAGTCCCTACTGGTGGTTTAGCCATTGTTGACTCCCACGCCACTAATGGTTTTCTTTCCAATTCCCTTAGGGTTGTTTCCAATTTCCTTGGGGTTGTTGCCACTACAGACTTGGGTAAGGTTTCCACTGAGGTTGAGGATTATTCCAAGGAGGGTATTGATTATTCACAGGTTGTTTCCATTGATTACTATAAAATGGACTAGTAAAAGTAAGCGGGTCCTGAGGCATACCTTGTCTTTAAGCACACTACAACATTTGGGATCGAATTTTGATGCCAATTTGTGATGATGCTACCATTTATGTGTGATTTTTGTGTTTTTTTCCAAGTGCCCCTGATGCTTCCATAATAGAGATGGAACCATCATAATTTTGACACCCACGTGTTTATAAACAAAAAAAAAAGAAAAAGAAAGGCTCATTTCAAATTTTCATGATCGCATACCGTCCTGCACGAAGAGGGCCCTAACTGTGGAAGATTGGAATCTTGGTATATGCAGGAAGCCATGACTTGAGGTAGGCATTTGAGCTTTGTCTTCTCATTAAATAAATTTCATTTTGATGGCATTTGTTGATTTAATGGTACAATATGAATGTTAATAATGGCATTGTTTACATCTTTGCATTTGGAATTCTTGATGACCCACGAACTTTGAGAGCTAGGGCATCATTGCTATTACCATCAAGGCATTCTGTGAAGTGTTTGATCTCTCTTTATTTGTTTTTCTATTGATATTCACTATGTGGTACTCCTTTTTTATGATCATTACATGAGGAAATGTCTTGATGGCTCGTAGGCTACTGGCTAGGGCATCATGCATTGTTTATGAGCTCACTGTTTAATAATGGCATTGTTTACATCTTTGCATTTGGAATGCTTGATGAACCACGAGATTTGAGAGCTAGGGCATCATTGCTATTACCTTCAAGGCATAGTGTGAAGTGTTTGATCTCTCTTTATTTGTTTTTCTATTGATATTCACTATGTGGCACTCCTTGTTTATGACCATTTCATGAGGAAATGTCTTGATGGCTCGCGGGCTGCAAGTTAGGGCATCATGCATTGTTTATGAGCTCATTGTTTAATACTGGCATTGTTTACATCTTTGTATTTGGAATGCTTGATGACCCATGAGCTTTGAGAGCTAGGGCATCATTGCTATTACCTTTAAGGCATTGTGTGAAGTGTTTGATCTCTCTTTATTTGTTTTGCTGTTGATATTCACTATGTGATACTCCCTGTTTATGATCATTTCATGAGGAAATGTCTTGATGGATCGCAAGCTACAAGCTAGGGCATCATGCATTGTTTATGAGATCACTATTTAATACTTACATTGTTTACATCTTTACATTTGGAATGCTTGATGACCCGCGAGCTTAAGAGCTAGGGCATCATTGTTATTACCTTCAAGACATTGTGTGAAGTGTTTGATCTCTCTTTATTTGTTTTGTTGTTGATATTCACTATGTGGTACTCCCAATTTATGATAATTTCATGAGGAAATGTCTCTATGGATTGTGAGCTATAAGGTAGGGCATCATGCATTGTTTATGAGCTCACTGTTTAATACTGGGACTATTTACATCTTTACATTTGGAATGCTTGATGAACCGCAAGCTTGAGAGCTAGGGCATTGTTTCTATTACCTTCAAGGAATTGTGTGAAGTGTTTGATCTCTCTTTATTTGTTTTTCTGTTGATATTCACTATGTGGTACTCCCCGTTTATGATCATTTCATGAGGAAATGTCTTGATGGCTTGCGGGTTGTAAGCTAGGGAATCATGCATTGTTTATGAGCTCACTGTTTAATACTAGAATTTTTTACATATTTACATTTGGAATTCTTGATGACCCGCAAGCTTGAGAGTTATGGCATCATTTCTATTACCTTCAAGGCATTGTGTGAAGTGTTTGATCTCTCTTTTTTTTTTGCTGTTGATATTCACTATGTGGTACTCCCCTTTTATGATCATTTCAAGAGGAAATGTCTTGATGGATCGCGGGCTACATGTTAGGGCTTGATTTACATCTTTACATTTGGAATGCTTGATGACCCACGAGCTTGAGAGCTAGGGAATCGTTGCTATTACCTTTAAGGCATTGTGTGAAGTGTTTGATCTCTCTTTATTTATTTTTTTGTTGATATTGACTAAGTGGTACCTAATCATAAGGCTCATCATGTTCTCTACAAATAAGGAACAATCAAAACCAACAATGAAATATCACATTTTAACCACCATTCCCATAAAATGCACATATACTCAATTCCCAATATCGACATGATAAAAGATATAAAACGATCCAATGTCAAAATTCCATATATATCTTCCATCATTCCACATCAAGATTTATCATAAGATACCCAAAAATCCACTTTTATCTCTTTTCCAAACATTCCAAAAAATTAGGGAATAGTTTTTCCACCTTTAAAATAGCTTGAAGCACACAAAAAATTCAAAGTTCAAATCTAAAAAATGTAAAGATATATTTTTGATACCAATTTTATAATTTTCCCATTCAATCTAAATTTTGGCATGATAACATTAAAAAATGCAATTCTATCATAATTTACTCAAATCTACTAATTTACCTATTGAAATTAATTTTTGTCAACTAAGGGAGTATATCAAACCCTGATTCAAACTATTTGCAAACATTCCTTGATTGACCTCCCAATGAGGTTGAAGACCAATCTAGGGGCTTGACTACTCTGGTAGGATCCATTGTAATCACACACATTCTCTATGCCCTATTTTTGATATCTATTTTTAAAAAAAATCTAGTTAGTTTCTTACACTTTTCTTTCGCAACGCTGTCTTTTTGTTTTAACATAGTTGGATGGGAAGAAAAACCTAGATAATGCTAACTAGATAATTCTTCTTTTTCAGTAAAACAACAAACTAGAAAACAAAAAAAAAATTGTATCTCTGTCTTGCCTAGAGAAAACAGGATTAGTTGAGAACCTTAACCCACTTAGGTTCATTCGACTCCTTGTCCATGTATTTAAAGGAAACATAACCATACTTGATATTATCACAAATTTCTAATGTTGAATCTCATTCAATAGATGGAAAGCCAATCAGTGGTCTCGCTAACTGCATTTCAGCTTAAGGAAGTTCTTCCACAAGGATTAACTAGTTGAAACTTGCATTGCAGATGTTAAATGCATCTGTAGTTGGTATTCTCCAAAGTAGGAACTCTGTAAGCTCTTCAGACAAAATAATTGCATCAATGTATAGTGCATTCATCCAGATTTCTTGTGACCAAATAAAAATACTTGCACAATTCTGTTAGAATATTTATGTATAGGGTTCCATTTGGTTGGCTTCCTCTTTTCTTTCTATCTTATTAAATGCACATCTATATGAAGTAAGCAAGGTTCATAAGATTTTCTATTTGAAATAGATAATCTCACCATGTTTTCATTTCTCCCAGCATGACTACTATCTCCTAGAAACAAATTCCAAAATTTCAAACTATACAACTGTATGATGACTGCTTGTTCTGAATATAATTTAATGCTACCAATAATTTCCACAAGAACATGTTCCATCCTTGAAAAAGTGGAAATGGTTAGTATCCCTGAAAATAATTTCTCTCCTCACAATCTTGGATATGAACTTAGTGGCCTTGTGGCAATCGCTACACACACAAAGATTCTTTGTGATGTGAATGGGGGTCTGAGAGCTTGTGTTGATAAGCCCAAAAGAAATAGCCAACTTCTCACTATGTATGTAGAGCATATTATCCTTCATCTCCTCCTCCACATCATGTAACAAAAAATTTGTGTCAGGAACATACCCAGCTGCCTTCATCTCCCCAGCCAAGTTCTCTAGAGCTGAGTAAATTTCCTCTGTATAAGGATGTGATATGTCCCCCGCAAGGAACGTGTGAACCTTCTTATCAACCTCAATGAAGCTACATCCTGGAGTATTTTTCAGTCCCTTATCTCTCATTATTGTTCTCAACATGTTTATGCCATCTCATTTACCAGCTATTGCATAGATATTTGATAATAGTACATAATTTACAACATTTTCAGGCTCGTTCTCGAAAAGGTGTTTTGTTGCATATTCTGCAATGTCAAAATCACAGTGAATTCTTGTATACTTATATAATTGATTGAAATAAACTATATTCCAAGTATACTATGAAGCATGGTATAAACATAAAGCTCATAAAGCATGGTAAAAGAGGGCCCTAACTGTGGTAAAATGGGAAAATTCCCACTTTGCACTGCTCTTCTATTGTGAAGCTCGAGCTTGATTTGGAATCTTGGAGCCTTGTGAAGCTATGTATGATTATTTCCTCGGTTTGTGTTTGATTATAGTTAATGTGAATATATAATATATAAATATATAATAGAAGTATTGATCTCAAAATGAATGATGTTTTGGGATTAAATTGGTGTGTTTGTATACTTTCTCCATTTTAAACTAACCTATGACTTCAAAAGAGGAATTATGAAATATAGTTGTAGGTAGTTATCTCTTTTTTAATGATGGAGGAGTCAAAGGTAATGATTAATGAGGTTTCTTCTATTAAATCATACATTAATACACTTACTATTTTGAATTTGAGCTCGAGCATCATGCAATGTTATTGATGTCATTGCATGCTTGTTGTTGTTGTGCACCATATATTGTTTTATACACTGTTTATTTCATTGAGACCATGAGCTTGGCATTTGTAATGTATTTGTTGTTATTGGATCAATTTATTTTATGTTATTGGATTAATATATTTTTCCCACTCTTTAACATACCCAAAGCATTCATATAGCAATGTAGATGTACATATTCACTAGATAAGACTATCTTGCAACTTAACTATCACTGTATTGAACTGTTTATAATCTTGCATCATTATGTTGGCATACTTATTCATTATTTTCATTATTGTTATTATGTTGTCAGGTATTATGTAATTAAGGTTGTGAGTTGGGAACTAGTTAGAGACCAGAGGTTAGGGAAGTTGGTGCATGGGTATCAATTGTCGCGTCCCTTCGGTCCCTTCAGTCCTTTATATCCTTGTACTACCTTTGGGTAAGAAAGCATGTTATGCACATAAGATATCATATTGTAATCACTTGAATGAATGAACAAGAGAATTATCCTTTTCTTTAATACTATCATGTTATGTATATTCAGTTCTGCAAGTAACTAAGTTTACCTAGAGAGGCAAACATTTGGCGCCACTGCCTAGACGTACTCGGGAAGACAAGAACTGAATGGCGTACGGGCACTATGGGCCTACTAGTTGGTGAGATTAACCCAAATGTCGATGACACACGTACGGAGGTCTATGAAGGAGAAGACAATACAATGAGTAAATCAATCAATTGAGAAGTGTGGAATAGAACGACATGAATGAATAAAATAAAAATAAAAAATTGATGTGTTGATTATTGCCCTGTGGAGAAGTGAGAAAAGAATTCATGCCCAATCAATTGAATAAAAATATAAATAAGGAACTTGAGGAGGAACAAGCTGATAGAAAAGCCGTACTTGCACAACAACAAGCCAAGTGAAGGGAGAGATATAGAAGACACGCTGAAGGATTACCAAAGGCAGTAAGTGAAGGCGAGGGTCTGGAGGAATCTAACTGGGAGGTTGGGAGAAGTGACGAGGACCACCTAGAGGAAACAAGGAGCTTGTTCAGGTCCTTAACCTTAACCCCATGGACAAAAGAAAAAGAAGCCCAAAGGAAGGAAGAAGAGGAAGCCGCATGAAGGGAGGCTCAGGATACTATTTCCACCATGAGTATCGAAGTAACAAATGGGCACGGGGATCATAGTAGCCCACCAGGCCTAGATAGTTCTAGTAGTTCAAGGACATCAAGTGGTACGATACCAAACATTTCCCAGGTACTGACGCTAGCAGTACCATCCTAGCTTGTAACACAACCAATGCTGCAAACACAGTCAACACCTAGAAAAGTAAACATGATGACTAACAAAGAGAAGCTACCAAAATTCCATGGAGATGGGAAGAAAGATCTAGTATGAAATTGTCATATATGTGAGACAATCTGGTCGGCGAATGGAGTTTCTAACTAGGCAAAATGGGTGAAACAGTTCCCTGCCACACTCAGAGGGGTAGCCATCGATAGGTACTCTGATTTGGACAAAAGAAAGGTGACCACATGGGAAAAACTCAAGAAAGAATTCTAGAAGGAGTTTTGACTCCTAAGGGATGAAAATTAAATCATATTCAAAATATATGGAACCAAACAAGGCAAGAAGGAGACTGTGTGGGCCTACAGTCGCCGACTAAAGGAGTTAGTCAAAAAATGGAGAGCCAACTAGCGGATGACCTAAAGAAAAGATGGTTCATGGAGGGCCTGAAATCAAAACTACAAAAAAAATTGAAGATAGTGCCCCCCACCTCATATGAAGATGCCTATAACTAGGTGATGGGCTTGGAGAGCGAACATAAGACCTCCAAGAAGAAAAGAAGCAAGTCTTCTTCCAACAAAGATGACACTATGGATGATGACAATCACAGTGATGGCGAGTTGAATAAAAAAGTCACGGCACTCCAAAAGGACATGGAGAGAATGATGAAGGAGTTCAAGACCATGAAAGGGGGTACCAACAAGGGGGAAGATGACATGTGGTGTATGAATTGCAAGGAGAGCGGTCATACAAAGGGATCATGACCCAAAAATGCATTTTGTGACATTTTCCAGATCATGGGCCATTCCACCAAGGAATGCCCATACAACATGAAAGTGAGGAATCAACAAGTTCTATTTACTCAAGAGAAACCATCTACATCAGGTGGGTATGAAGGCAACCAACGCGGTGGCGGAAGGGGAAATAAAAACAACACCAACACAAGGAGTCGAATATAATGACTCCAAGGGTCGGCCGATGATCCATTATTGAGCTTGCAATCAGTGGGGCCACTTTGTAAGGGACTGCAACAAGGAAGACACCCCTAGAAGCTATGCTACTGGTGTGGTCCTAGAAACCATGAGGATTCCAACTGCCCTAAATCTAGCATTAATTGGCTAGACATAGATGGAAGCACAAGTACAATACTGACTGTCACCTAAGGGCAAGAAAGGGCACAAGAGGATAAGGAAGAAATAGAGAAGGCGATGAAGACACAAAAAGAAACATGGGAGAGGGCCACCACCTTGGACTGGAGGGAGGAAAAAAAAACATTCTGAGACAACTGTTCCATTTAGAGGTACCAGTGAAATTCCAGCACCTCCTTCACACCATGCCTCACTTGGGAACGACACTGTTGGGGAATTTGGACACACAGCCAAATACCACACATATGGACATCCCTAGAGGGTTTGCAACTCACCTAATAATACTTGCTATAAGCAGTGAAAGGTACCTAAAAATCATCAAGATGGGCATCCTTGGCACCATCCTGAAAGACACTATAGTGGATGGAGGGTCAGGAGTGAATGTCCTTCCAAAGGAGACATGGAATAAATTGGGCAAGCCAACCTTGTGGCCCCCAACCTTCAAATTATTAGGCACTGATTAGTAGGGTATCAAAACCCTTAGGATGTCGATGGCACAATGGGTTACCATTGTCTTGCAACCATTTGTACTAGATTTTCTGGTGATACCTTTGAAAAAGAAGGGTTACAATGTCATTCTGGGTCAAGGGTGGCTGGTCACGATAAAGTTAAACCACAATTGGAAGAAAAATACCCTCTCGATGGAGAATGGGGGGAGGAAGTTCACCATCGACCTTCACACCCAAATGGTGAGCGAAGTGATAACCTCTTCTTCAAACTCAGAATCTGATGGTGAGAATGAATGAAGGGATGAAGGAAGGAGTTATATGGTGTGTGTGTATATTATGTACCTGATAAGAGAGACACAACACATCAATAAGTCATTGCATTAGTTCAAAAAGGTTAGATAAGCATGTAAAACCAACTAATATCGACCTATTTCCTTCTAACTAAGAAGAGTGTGATTAGTAACATAATAGCCCTCAAATTATGCTACAATTAGTGACATATATGACCTAGCATGAAGGATTTTAGTTTAAAACAAGCTAAATGGAGAGAAAACATGCATTCTAGCTATAATAATGGAAATAAGAACAATGTAAAAGCATGAATTATGAAGTGAAATATGAGTCTAAGTTAATTCTAATAGCATAACAATACATTGAGAATATGAGATGAAGGCTCATTTACTCTCAAAAATGGCTTCTATTTATAGAAGAATGATAGAGAGAGAGAGGGGAGACAAGGCTCATTTATAATTTAAGGGTCTCATTAATGATGGCGTAAGAACCATAAATGCCTTAAGCATTAAGGAGGTATGGAGGAGACATGGGCTTAAAACATCTTCATTAATGAGGTATTAATGAAAGCCTTAAAGAAGCAAGGGGAGGGTGTAAGAGGATGGCTTGAGAAGGTGGACCTTAAGGAAGGAATCTTGAGATTCTTTGACTTTCTCAAGTGGGTTGAGTTGCTAAGCATTCCTTAATGGAATGTGACAACATTAGGAGGTGGGTTAGGGCTAGAATTAGGATTAGGATTAGATTAGCAAGGGTGAATGGGTTGAGAAGGGTTAG
>MU223711.1:487738-503428 GCA_018584345.1 Thuja plicata | reverse complement strand
GGGTTAGAACCCAGGGTAGAAGTGGTTGAGATAGGTTAGGTTGGGGTTTAGAAGAATATTAATTAAATGAATTAAACTTATTTAATTCATTCAAAAATAGGAATCTAATTATTTAAACAATTTAATTTCTTTTTAATAATTAAGGGACTGTAGTCATTTTAATTAAATTAAATAGGCTAGGGGAATGGGTTAATTACAAGTGGGTAATTGATTTAGGGATTTATTTAATTCCTTTATAAGTAAATACTATAGCCATGTTTGAATTTGGTTTGATTTAAATGGTTTGAATTGAATTGAATTATATGGCTATAATAGTTAATATAAATTAGTGATAAAAATCACCTAGGACATTAAATTGATTTGAAGAATTATGCCAAGCATTAATAGGGTCATTTGGACATAATTGAGGGTATGATCACACTTAGGGAAAGTAGGGTCCATATTTAGAACAGACCAAATTCAGGTGGTTACATTTACCCCTCTTTGAATTGATGTGTAAGCGGCACATTGATTCAAAGAAAGTTTTTTATTTTGACTTCAAAAAGATTGAGAATCCCGTTCTTGGTTGTCAAACGAAATGTTGATGAGATCAGTCTCGCACTTGATTGAACCAAATTGATAAAATTGATTTTGAACTTGGTTGTCGTACAAAAATTGATAATACTAATTCTGAACTTGGTTGTCATTCGAAAAGCCAATATGAAGCTGCCAGGAGCTTAATAAAAATCTTTTAAAATGAGGAAACATAAGATATCCAACTCATGAGAACCAAAGCTTTCTATCCAACAATTCTGACTTTAATCAAGGAAGTTGTTATGCCCCTAGTTTGTTTGATAACAAAGTCATTTTGATGTTGTTTCAAGAAAAAATTTAATTGATGATAGTGTGATCATGCCCCCTCGGGAATGAAATCAAAGGAAACAAATAAATCCCTTAGTTGAAAGAAGGCATCACTTGCAGGAAGCAGTTAGGACAAGAAAGAATGGAGTAGAAGAAGTGGGAAAAGAAGGTGTGTTTAAAAATAAACACATGATTTCCAAGTTAATTACGTGAAAATGTGAGTGATAAGATTGATAAAATGATGTCAGACCAAGATGTATGATAAAATGTGTAGTATTGACCGATGTTTGGAACAAATGAAGCAAATTTGTAATTTTTGAAACTGTTGCAAAAATAGTACTGTGCTACTAAAAACATCATAGGGACCTTCGATTTGGTTCCCGATTGATCAGAAAGAGAACAAAAATAAAGTTGTAGTTGTTTGGGAGGAGTTTCAGAACTCCTAAATGACTCAAAAACCCATATAAGCCTCCAAAATTACCATTTCACTATTCATTTTCACTTTCAGCCATAGTAATTCAGAGAGCTCTACAGAGAAGATGGTAGTCCCTGTGAGGAAACACCGTTTCAAGATGATCCATCAACATCAACATCTAGCTGAATACCCACCACTGGTAAGTGCTCGATAAACTACCCTGTGGATTTTGCAATTTTTAAATTCATACATTTTTGTGGCTTTTACAACCCTTTCAATTTAGAATCGCATCCGAGATTCTGGATCGCAACCTGTGAATCTCGTGTCACATCTAGTTTTTCTGGATTCTTGCGTGGCATCTGGTATTTCCCGGATTGCATCTAGTTTTGGTATTTTTGCTATATTTTTAAAGGAAATCCATTAGTGTGTCACACCCGGGGTGCTTAGGGTCACACCCTGCATTTAGGATCGCATCCCGTATTTCAAGGATTACATCTGGTAAATGCAATCGCATCCTATATTTCCAGGATCGCATCTGTAGAAAACTTAGAATTTTAATGTTTTTTAATCTGTTTGCATCCTGTGAACTTGGAATGACTTAGTTGATTAGGAGTCTACCCCTGTGTTGTAGATAGGATTCTGATGTATTGTCATTTTTGTCCAAAACAGGCCCAGTTTGAGGTAGTCGCATTTTGCGGCACTTACCCTGTGCGCATTCTTGCATTGTCTAGACAACTGTTAGATGATGAAAAGACTACTGTGGTCTGATGTGGATTGCATTCCTTGATAGGTTTACCCAAGATCAGGGTAAACCGTGGGTTATTGACTGCTCTTGCCGAGAGATGGCATTTAGAGCACAACACCTTCCATTTACCAATGGGAGAGATCATTGTGACTCTAGAGGATGTTTGGAGGATACTACGCATGTTGATGGCTAGACATAAGGTTTTATTTGAGTCTAGAGCTGGTGTGGATATTGGTGATGCACGTAGATTTTTCCAGGATGACACTATAGACCGGAGATATCTGTCTTGGGATTACATGGTCAATCACTACGATCGATTATCTATTTACTTAGCAGGTCTGGTGGATGGCATCCTCATGCTAGATAGGGTCCAACATGGATTTATGGTCAGTTGGGTAGGTATGATCGAGCAGATGGTCATCCACCATCGGTGATTTACTTGGGGGAGCTGTATCTTAGCTCACATGTATAGAGAGCTCCATGAGATAGTTTACCATTATACCCATAGTATGACTGTGGGTATACTTATTCTTAATATCTGGGCCTGGGAGTACATCCCTGTTACATGACTGATTGTAGATAGATAGAGGGCACCTGAGCAGCCCTACGTATACATGTATGTAGGCCTTCTGCAACAGCCCCATCTAGGAAAGATTGAGTACTGGCGTCAATTATTTGATGATATGACAGAGGTCATTTGGTGACCATATTTAGATTGTGAGGTATGGACTTTAGATGCTCGACAGGTGCCTTACCAGAGCTGATATCTTATTAGCCAGACCAGATATGTTATAGAGCAGTTTGTCATTACCAGAGTGCTAAGGTAGTATGGTTGGTGACAAGGCAGGATAGAGGATATTGCAATATATGCCTGTACCAGAGATGAGACACCTTTATGGGGGGCTCAGTTAACATATGAGATTGCACACCAGGAGATCTGGGATATGGTAGCAGTAGACTGGGATCTCTGTCCTGATGTAGCTGATGTAAGTGTATCAAATGGTTATGCCATAGAGATGCTATAGTACCCATTTCCTAATTTCACTATACCAGAGGAGGTTATCCCATGCATAAAGGAGCCACTAGACTATGATCTGGATGATCAACCAGTCAAGGGCAGAGGAGACGCACAGAGAGACAGGGCTCCCGATAGACATGGAGGCCATGATGGTGGCAGGGATGGTGGTAGAGATGGTAGGAATCCTCCTCCCTATGATGGTCTTGATGGAGATGATAGGGGTGGTGGTGGTGAGGCTGTCGATACAGGTGGAGCTAGTGGCAGTGGGCAGGGAAAATGTTAGAGATTCAAATTTGTGGCCCCTTGGAGAGATACTAGCCCATTTCTTATAGGACAGTAGTAGCAATAGAAGTGTCAGGGGTCCCAGGAGCAGGATGTAAGAAGAGACAAAGATCCTTTGTCCAGGTCTGAGAAGGAGAGGGAGAAACTTTGAGCCAGGATTATAGCATTGGAGGCCAGAGTTACTACTGCTGATGCCTTGCTGGTGGACAGGGATAGATAGCTTGAGTGGCTGAGAGCTAAGAGGGATGCACAGGCTCAGACAGCGGTCCATCAGGGATAGAGAGCTACATACTATTATACCCTATACCATGCATCAGTTCCAGAGGGTCAGAGAGAACCTTCATTCTCTCAAGTGACTTAGCAATCAGAGGGGGCCATGCCTCCTCCAGTAGCTCCTTTTGTACCACCTCCTCCTCCTCCTGACCAGGGAGAGGGGGAAGGACAGAGTTGACATTTTGTATCATCTTTATGACATGTATAGTTTTGAGATCATATTTTTATATCTGGATCCTTCTAAGATCCCCTCTTTTGTATATTTGGATCCTTCTGAGATCTATTTTTGTAGATGACATTCATAAATGTATATCTGATTCATTTTGGCTCACTGATACACTGATACTCTTTATGCATATTGATACATTGATACTCTTTGATCTATACCATGTTTATGATGATATATATCTGATGTAGCTTCTTTATTCTAACATGTTTCATGAGTTCTTTCTGCTTTCATATATGTGATAAATGTATCTTGGCACATGCGATGATATCTTGGTCTCTTGATGAGTTAGGTTTTAGATGATAACATCATTTTATGATTGGATGTGATGAGTCATTACAGATATAAATATGTTTTAAATGATATTTTATGTGAAAAATGTAAATATATAATTCTTTTGATTTTTCATTTTATGCCAAATAGATGTATGGATGCACTTTTAGGATGAAAAAGTAAAAATGCAATACATGGATGTTTTATTTTTGTATTTTCCTGTTTTTTCTTTTCAATGAATGCAAAATGTATGCTATGGATATGCAATGATATTTGATATTAGTAATATGGATGACGTAAGTAACTTGATGTTTAGAAGAAGATAGAAATCATTTTTGAGCACAAAATGCCTTATGTTGTTATTTCTTTTATAAATGCACCATGCAATCTCTAAATGTAGCTATATGCAGACTCTTAGGACTTGTCACTGATTAGCAAATATTGCAAACCTTTTATCATCATTGGGCACTTTTCAGAATGGATACCACCTGATAGTACAACCATCACTAATACCTACTGATATTATGATAATATGAATACTATGTTTTATTTGAAATGTTAGAAATAGACTTAGGCATCAAGGCATAGAAGCCAGGATAAAAATAGTCAACTTCCTTTCAATATACCAGATTCTGATTAAGGCAAGATATTGGACCTGCAATGACCTTGAAAATTCATATCCTTGGGTACATTATGATTCATATACCTTAGTGAGAATCTAGATCAGAAAATAGACAAGGAAATTGTTTCAACCTCACCGTAGTTTGCACATAACAAAGATCGAGATATATGCGGCTATCCACCCATAGTGGCAGCTCTTACCATAAACATCCAAGTTAGGTGAAGTTTATAGGATCATTTGGAACAATCACCATACATAGAAAATCAAGAAAACATTATGCCTCTTATCCTTGTGACTCTTTGTCTTTGCATAGACGTCATTGAGTAACTAAGAAGATATAATAAATTATCAATTGTAAATTAATCAAATAAATTTTATAATTACTTAGATGCCCCTAGGACATAAAAGAATCATAATCAAACCATTATCAAACTGTGTGTTTAAGTAGTACTTGTTCATTCATACATCAAACACAATAGAGATTCATCAATCAGAAAATTGTAATACAAGAAATATGGTGTTTAATGTCTGTGCATTGGTAGGATAATTCATTCATGTTTGCGATCCAATATAGCCTTGTAGGAACTCTATTACTGTAAATGTTGTGTCTGGATATGTGATGCTTGAAAAGGCACCCTTTGTTTTAGAAAGTGACATTTGTTTTGCATGTATCAAGAAACATTGTGTCCGTTAGGAAAACCATCCTAGAGCAACCTAGCAACCGCAACTGACTATGCCAACAAAGATGCCCCTAGTGCAGAATGACTTATTCCTGAGACATAAAGATAGACAAATCCCAAGTGAGGATAAGATAGCCATTTTAGGAAATGACATTAGTGTTTGAGCACAGGCAAAATTATGAAGGCCTAGTATCACTAGTGCATTGATAGAGGGAGTGCAGGACACAAGTGACGCCTGATTGCCAGGTTTTCACCACTTGGAAAGATCTTTTTGTTTCTTTTTGCTACCAAGATGCCTGCTTTACCAGGTGCTCATCAAGGCACTTTTTCTCTTTGTTCATTTTTTTTTTTTCTATTTTTTCTTTTTTGAATGTTTTTTTAGTATAAAGGCGCCTGTTTACCAGGTTTTCACTAAGGATTCCCTTCTTTGTAGGATCTTTTCCTCTATTTTTAGATTTCTTTGGGATCAATTTTCTGAATGTTTTTGGTATTTTGCAAGAAATTTTTGTTGTACAGGCTCTGCTAGCCGAACATTAAGCGTAGAACCGCTTCAAATGTAGAGTATTGATAGGATCTGGAAGAACATCTCCCTCATGTGTAGCCAGTTGATAAGCTCCAGTCCCAAAGGTAGTAGTGATAACATAAGGTCCCAGCCAGTTAGGTTCAAACTTTCCTTTCTGTTCCCTGTTAGGCTAGTTTTTAGGATTCTCTTTGAGGATGAGATCTCCTACTTCAAATTTGTGTGGGTTGACCTTTTTATTGTAATATTTAGACATACGTGCTTGATATATTTTGAGGTGATCAAATGCTTGTTGTCTATGCTCATCTATTAGGTCTAAAGAATTCACCCGATCTATGTGGTAATGCTCATCAGTAAGCAGACCTTGTAAAGATATCATTAAAGATAGGATTTCAACCTCAATAGGTAGTACTGCCTCAGCGACATAGACTAGAGAAAATGATGTGGCTCCAGTTGGTGTTCTTATGCTTGTTTTATAGGCCCATAGTGTTGGATTTAGTTGTAGATGCCAGTCTCTGCCAGACTTGCTTACAGTTCTGTGTAGAATCTTGAGAATATTTTTGTTTGATGCCTCAGCCTATCCATTACCTTGAGGATAATAGATTGAGGAGAAATGTTGAGTAATATGGAATTGTTCACAAAGGTCATCAATGTCTTGATTTCTAAATTGGCCCCCATTGTTTATTACAATTGAAGAGGGTATCCCATATCTACAAATAATGTAGTTTAGAACTTTGTGAAATAATCAGTGGCCGTAATGATAAACTCCATTTTAGAATGACCCACTTTGTGAAATACTCAGTGGCCATAATGATAAAATTGTGTCCATTTGAAGATTTGGGATATATTTGTCAAACCAAGTCAAAGGCCCATTGTTGAAATGACCAATGTGTTATGAAAGGTATAAGTTATTTGGCAGGAGCATGGATGAGGTTTCCATGTGTCTGGAATTTAAGATATTCTTTTGAAAATTGAATAGAATCTCTCTCCATGGTAGACTCTGAGCAGTTTCTTGGATAATGAAAATTCATTCGAGTGTGATCCACATACACCTTCATGGACATCTTTTAATGCTAGATTAGACTCTTCGAGTTCTAAACACCGAAGAAGTGTACCGTCAAGACCGCATTGATATAGGTTGTTAGTTATGAGGATGTAATGCGATGTTGTCCTAATCAGGGATCTTTTCTCATTTCTAGATAGATTAGTGGGAATGGCTTGGTCAGAAAGGTAAGAAATGATACTGGCATACTGAGATTGATCTAGGGTATTCAAGGTACATATTATCTAGTATTCAGGGTTAGTAAAGGTAGGATAGGATATTTCTTCCACCAAGAAGTCATAGGGGAATTGATGCTCCTTTAGTTGTAACATCGATGCTAAGGTATCCATAGCATCCGTTGATTTGTTCTTTGATCTTGGTATCTGTTGGAAGGTGATGAAGAAAAAGTACTTCTTCAGATCATCAACTAGTTGTTTGTAGGGCATCAAATTTTAATCTTTGTTTTGATACTCCCCATTGACTTGATTGATAATTAGTTGGGAGTCACCATACATGTGTAACTCTATGATCTTCCATTTCATAGCTAGCTTGAGGCCGTTGACCAATGCTTCATACTCTGAGATATTGTTGGTGCATGGGAA
Source organism: Thuja plicata (assembly GCA_018584345.1). NCBI lineage: Eukaryota > Viridiplantae > Streptophyta > Pinopsida > Cupressales > Cupressaceae > Thuja > Thuja plicata. Next base: position 495,890 of record MU223711.1, on the reverse strand, counting down.
CATTAATTTGTAAGATTTGGAAATCTTGTATCCTTGTGGAGTTATGAAGAGGACCACAACTCTAGATCCTTGTTGAGTGAATGAACCGTCAAAGTACATCTTCCATGGATGTTCACTGAGATGCATGATTGTTTCATTAGGGAATTCAATTAGTAGAGGTTCATCATCCTGGAGTGGTGAATCAGCCAATTAATCTGCAAGTACCTATCCTTTGATAGCACTCTGTTCTACATATTCAATGTCAAACTCACTTAGAATTAGGACCCATTTTGCCAAACATCCTGTTAATGCTGTTCTGCTCAAAAGTTACTTTAGAGGATCAATTTTAGCAATGAGCTTCACTGTATGAGAGAGCATGTAGTGTCTCAATTTTTGTGATGCAAAGATGACTGCTAAGCATGCTTTTTCAATAATGCTATAATTGAGCTCATAAGTGACTAGTGTTCTACCAATATAGTAGATTTCTCTTTCTTTCTTTGTTTCATCTTCTTGTGCCAATAATACTCCTAGGGATGTAGTCATAGCTAAAATGTATAGGAGTAAGAGTTTTCCATGAATAGGCACCATAAGAATAGGTGGAGCAGCCAGCTACCCCTTCAATTCTCTGAAGTTACCTTCATAATGTTCATCCCATTTGAAGGTAACCCCTTTATGTAGTAGCTTAGTAAAGGGTTGTGCCCTATCTGCAAGTTGGGACATGAATCTCCTGATGGACTGAAGTTTCCCTTGTAGTGTCTTCATTTGACTGATGTTATGTGGAGGAGCCATCTCTAGAATAGCTTTTACCTTTGCAAGATCTACCTCAATTCCCTTTGCAGATACTATGAATCCTAGGAGTTTCCCTGATTGGACCCCAAAGGCACATTTCTTCAGGTTGAGCCTGAGTTGGAACTATTCCATTCAATCCAATATCTTTCTTAGGTTAGTAATGTGAGTACCTCTCTCCTTGGATTTAGCCAATGTGTCATCGACATAGTCCATCATATTTTTGTGCATCATGTCATGGAATATTATTTTCATGGCTCTTTGATATGTTGCACTTACATTCTTTAACCTGAAAGGCATGACATTCCAGCAAAAGGTTCCCCATGCGCATGTGAATGTAGTTTTCTCTTGATCCTTAGGGGCGATCTTGAATTGATTGTAGCCCGAGAATCCATCCATTAATGAATACATTTGAAAGCCTATTGTAAGATCTATGATTATGTCAATGTTTGGTAGAGGGAAGTCATCTTTCGGACATGCTTTATTGAGGTCTCTGAAGTCCGTACAGATCCTGATAGATTTATCAGATTTAGAAATGGGGACCACATTGGAGATCCAGCCTGCATAGGCAATGACTTGAATAAATCTAGCTTTCAACAATTTTTCTAGCTCTACTTTTACCAATAATGCAACATGAGAATGCATCTTTCTATGTTTGTGTTTCACGGACTTGATCTTTGGAGCTATAGATAACTCATGCATGATGAGATTAGGATCTATCCCTGGCATATCAGTGTAAGACCATGCAAAGTTGATCTTCTTTTCCTTTAGTAACTCTGTGAATTGTACCTTCTCTTCTTCTAATAAAGATTGTGCCAGATGAACTATTTGAGGTTTTTCATCAGTGCCCAAGTTTACTGGCTGTGTTGGTTCAATCAATACCGAAGATATTTCCTGAAAGTGTTCTAGGAGGATATCAAGAGTCTCATCCTTTGGTGCCTCTAAGAGGTTTTTCTTTACTATTTTAGGATCTGATATTTCCACAGAGTGGTTTTCACCATCAGTCCACTTTTTCTTTTTATTTTTTAGTTTGCGACTAAGAAACTTGATATCCTCCTGTGACATGTTCTCGCTCCTTGCATTGGTGGAATAATGGTACAGTTCACAAGAATTGAGATAACAAGCTAGGGAGTGGTCATTAGAGAAGTCAAGGATAGGAGTAGGATCTATTTCAGTCCAATCAATTAGGTCTGGGTGTACCAATGTTAGGGAGTCAGATTCAGGGAAGGACAACATCATGTTAGCATCAAGACCATTAACTGACATGACATGGTCTGTGAAGTTAATTTATTCAATATTTAGATCAATAAGAGTGAGATCATCATTAAAAGGGTTGTTGTTAGTCATATGGGGACCAGAATCTAGTGACTCATCAATAGAAGTCTCATCATCATTTCTCTGTAAAAGGAGGCTTCTTGCTTGTGGCTTATGAAATTCTTCTAGACCTATGTATTCACTAGTGTCTCCATCAATGATCAGGGAATGGACTCTTCTTCTACTTTAGGAGGATCAATATCATTGAGAGGAGTGTCAGATCATTTACTAGGAGCTACAAACATGTGAATTATATCTATTCCAATATCTTCAGAGGCAATAGATAGCTGATCCCATTCATAGTCATGAGAGTCTGTGACATCGTCATCAGATCTATTTAAGTATTCAACAATGGTTATTTGATGTACTCGATTAGTTGTTTGTAGATCAAAGTGGGGTAGATCAAGGACATGTGAAATTGTGACCAATTGCCCCCAGTTAGGATGTAAATTCTGTGGCTGGGGTACCTCTTGAGTGATTCTTGCGATGGTGTCTCCTACCTCTTGAATGGGAGGTTGTGCTAGTAATGGAGTGTGAAGATCCTGTGGTACCTCAAAGCTGGGTACATAGCATTCTCCTTGATATTTAGGATTCTCTATACCAATATGTAATAATCTTTCATAAGGCCATGGTTCTAGTATTATCTCATCTATTCTATTGCTCCCTGTCTTAGAAGGTGGACTCTCTTTGGAAGCAGGTTTATCAATTTTAGTATTAAAACCCAGTCCTATTTTATCTCTGGTGTTGCAGAATTCCATGCGTATAGGTTCAAAAAACCCTCATCCTGTGTCGTTTAGAGGTCCCTTTCCTTTGCAACCCATTTGTGTGAGGAAATAATATCCCTTTCCATACTGTTCTGGAGATATCTTTACATGTTTGACCTCAGATTCCACCGGTTCGCCTTTGTAAAGCCAATCCAAGACTGCCTTTTCTTTTGTGTTATCTGAAGAAGATGTGGATGCCTTTATCATGCTAGTTGCCTTGTGTACTTCTGGCTCTTTGAATGCTAGAGGTGTGAATGTCAATGAAGGTTTCCCATAGGATCTTGGTGACACTGGTAGTTCTATTAGTGAGGGATTTAGGTCCAGCTTGTACTCTCCCATACCTGTTTCAAGTTTCAAGGTTTTTCTAAAACTCTTCATAACCATGTCCTTGGTAGTTTCAAGAGCATCTGCATCTATAGCCTCTTTTTTTTGTGGGATCATGCTACCTGCTTTAATATTGTTGCAAGTGTAGTTAGCATCTATAGGAATTGTCACTTCCACCACATTATGTGGGAATTTTATGCATTGGTGGTAAGTGGACGGTATGACTTGCATCTCATGAATCCATGGTCTCCCTAGTAGGATATTGTAGGCCAATGGTAAATCTAGAACTTGACATATGACGTTCCTCTCAATTGGTCCAACTCTAATAGGTAGAGCAATAAGACCTATGGAGGATCTTTCTTCCTCATCATAAGCTTTGATGGTTATTTTGTTTCTAGTGTTAATTGTTTGTTATGAGAGACCTAGTCTCCTGATTAGATCCAGTGTACAGATATTCAATCCTACACCTCTATCTATCAACACGCATCTAACATGGGATTTATGAATAAGAAATTTGATATGGAGGGGTTGATTGTGTGGATGGGTCAATGACTTGTCATCCTATTCAGAAAAGGAGAGGTACTGTGGTGCTGAGATGTGAATGACCATCACTTGAAACTTGTCTATATCAATATCTTTTGGAACATTAGTAGCGTGTAGAGCTTGTTCTAGGATTTACCTATGTACTGTGGATATCTTGAGAAACTCAAAGATGGAAATTTTGGTAGAGGTTCATTGCAATTGGTCTACCAAGTCATATTTTGCTCTGGGGATAGTGACCATGTGTTTTGTTGTTGGTTTAGGAATAGTTATAATAGGAACCTTGGATGTTGACGTTGATGTCAGTTTTGGAGGTCCTTTGATTGTAACCTATGCTTGGCTTCATGTTACAACATTTGAATGGGATGAGGCACCTTTAATTGTGATTACATTGATGGATTCAGTTTTAATGTTAAGCATATTAATCACATTGTCATGTTTGGAATAGGTGTAGTTTACCTCATTACCCTTCCCTTTAGATGTTTTCCCTTGATTATAATTAGGAAAGGGTTTGTTGAATGTTGTATGATCCTCATTGGTAGTATGTCTATCTACTTTGAACTTACCTCCTTCGATGAGGTCTTGGATGACATGTTTAAGTTTGAGACAATTATTAGTCTTGTGTCCCTTGTTTTTGTGAAAGACACAATAGGAATTATCATCCCACCACTTGGGTTTCACCATTGGTTCCCATGGTTTAGAATCGGGAATTGTAAGAACTTTGTTATCCACCAAAATTTTCAAAACATTCTCAAGGGGCTCCCCCAAAGGAGTGAATGTTCTTTGGAGTTTTGAAGTCCATGTCCGTTCCTTGTTGTTATCATTGTTCACTTTGGAGACAGGAGGTGTTACCTTAGCATCTTTGCTTTCTTGCATGCCATTGGTTAGATTAAATGCCTTGAGTTTAGGATTAATATTAGAGGCATCGACCACTCCGTCATTAACAACATTCTTATTTTTCTTCCACCATTTAGGCTGGGAGTTGGATTTTTTTCTTTTGTTTTCATTTTGAAGGGTGATCTCTCCTCTTTTGACCATGACTTCCTCAATACGGAGGGCATTTTTAATCATTCTATCAAAGCTAGGAGAGTCTTGCATTTGTAGAGCATAGCTCAATTCAGGCACTAGATTGTTAACGAAGATTTCCATCTTCTCCATTTTGGGAATGACCCTTGAATATCATGCAAAAATATTCCTCCATCTTTGTAGGAAGTGTGTGAATGATTCTCTAGTTCGTTGTTTGGTGTTACATAGGTCCATCATAGTTACATCATGTTGGATGTTGTAGGAGTAATGTTGAATGAATCGTTGGATCAATTCCTCAAATGTATTGACTTTAGGGTTCAATTTTGAAAACCACTCCATGGCATTACCTCCTAGACTTCCTGAAAATAGTCTCATGAGGTATGTAGGTTCGTGCATGTACTCAATGCTTAGAGAACAAAATTCCCTTACATGATCATGGGGGTCAGTTTCTCTTGTGTACTTGTCATACTTTGGCCTTGCCACATTGAGAGGAAACGGGACCATAGTAATACTCTTGTCAAAAGGAAATGGACAAATGGCATCCAAAGAGTATTTTGTTTTTGGTTTCTCTTTCTCCTGTTTGAGATTTGTGAGCTCCATTTGCATTAGATTGAGCTATTTGGTGAGAATAGATATCGGGTTTAGTACCTCCTTTTCCTTGAGTTTTTCTACATCATAATCCTTGGGTAATTTGACACCTGTGGATGCTAGATGGAGGAAGTATTTTTCTTTATCGTCACTAATTATCTGTTCCAATAACTTGTGGATCCATTTACTTTGTTTGAGTTTTTCATATTCATCTTCAGAGATCTCCTCTTCACTGTCTGATCCAAATGGACTATGTTCAAACTTGGGTCTTTCTTCCCCTTCTATGTCTTCATATTTTTTGTGTTTGCCATCATTATAACCCTCAAAAGCCTTACTCCATTTTTTAGTGTTGCTATCCATTTGAGGAGAATCTAGATCAAGAAGGGAACTGCGAGATGTTTCTCCTTGAAAGTGTGGTGTTTTAGGAGGCACTTTCGATCCTTTAGTTGTGTACTGATTGTGTCTTGTGTTAACCATGAAGTTTGTTTCTCAACTTTGTTAACATTTTCCCAGATTGTTCAAGTGGATGTGTATAGGTAAAAGTAACTATTTGTTGTTGGTGGATGTAAATGATTCCAGCATCAGAGGGTTAGAATGCCCTGATAGTGAGCTAGGAACCAAGTTGTTGATAGAAAATGGGTAGACCACACGTATTGAACTGATCATGAAAGATTGACTAAGCATGCAAGGTGGAAATTTTTGAAAGTATTTTGAAAATATATCAGGGAGACCAGAAGAGAGAATAGGAACCAGCTAAAGAGAAAAAAGGGTATCCTAATCCACTGAGACTTCCTAAGAAAAAATCCTACAAGCACCCACTATCCTGAATGCGAGCTCCCAGATGCAAGCCTCTGATGGTACCAAATGTGATCCTAGAATATTGATGCGACTGTGTGCTAACTAAATGTGATCTAGAATACCAAATGTGATCCTAAACACTGCATGCAACTTGGGAAATATAGGATGCGATCTTATGATGTCTTTGTCAGTTTTGGTCAGTTCTGAAAAGTTTATTTTCAAAGTGCGTGAAGTTGCTTATTTCCAGATTGTGTTAAGAGGTGTCGTAACGTGTGAAAAACACTTGTACTCCAGGGTTTGAAATTTGTTAATTTTTTTGAGGAGCATATCTTTTTAATGATCTTTTGAACATGTCAAACAATTTTACATTTTTAGGAGGGTGGAACAAACATTGATCTTTTCCTATTCTCTAGGTGGAGGTTGAAAATCTTTGCTCGTTGACTTAGGTACACACTCAAATGCTAATCAGAATATAGCCATCACCAAGCACACAATGACTCCAGTCATGATGCTATATTATCTGACTCCAAATGCAAGTGAGGGCACAATGTGATGAGTGTCTTGGGGAAATTACTTTTTTCCTTTCACAAAGATTATCACCCTTTCGGGAGTGAATCGGGAATTCTTTCAGTTGAAGTTGTTGTAGATTATTGGGCAATTTGTTTGAAACTGTCCCCCATATAATTACACAAGGTAAAATTCAGGCGTATAGCCCTATGAGTACCTAAATATATGTAGTCTCACAAGCAAGATTCAAGTGGCTTTGCTCTACATATACCCAGATATGTTCAAGGAATGATGTCAAAATTCTAAGAACAAAACCAGTTCCATCTTTTGAGGCTTTGGCCTATGAGGAAGCAACTATTTATAGTGAGTTGGAAGGGTTGGCGTGAAACCTATCCTCACTTGGGTTGTTCCCGGGAGATTTTTTCCTCAACTGACAGGACCTCTACTATTTAAATATAAGTAACCAATATTGGCGAGCTTTGAATGTCTGGATTTTTGATTCTTCCGAAGAAGAAGAGCATACTCTCCTAATCTAAGCCGTTTTCTCCCAAAACACTTAAAGTAAAGTTTATTCCTTCAAGCTATGTTGAGCTCAATTTAGTCATTCCTATTTTAAAGAAAAAAAGATGCTTGAAAGGGAAAGTTTGCCTTGTTCAATTAGCCACAAAATTTAGTGAGTTGCTTGTCCAATTGCTAATCCAAAAAGAATTAAACGATTGAACTTGTTCTTTGATCCCACATATTTAGTGCTTTATGTTGTTCATTTACTATTTCCAAATTGAATTAGATGATGTGTTTTCTTGTTCATTTACCCCAAATTCCATTCAATCCATAAACTGATGTATGATTTTTTGATTTTTCTTAAAAGGAAAAGAGCATAATCCTCTAGTTAGTTTAGTGATAAATTGGAATATGTACTTTAAGTTTGAAAGCAAGTAAATAGAGGTCAAGATGGGGGGTTGGCAACCTGTAAAACTGAGTTAGTATCTATTTAGTTCAACTCCCACAAAAATCTCCAAAAACAACCTGCAAACACTCGTTAAGCTGCAAAATACCAAAAGCACAACTTGTCAAAATGTTAGGATTAGGCAAACAAAATGCACATGCTTTCTAACCAAATGCGAGCCTAAAATTCTACTGAATGCGATGCAACATACTGTATGTGAGCTTCCTTACCAAATGTGATCCAATGCTCACCATATGCGAGCTTAAACCAAAAATGATCTAGGAAATGCCATATGCGAGCCTTGTTTTTCGTGGTGTGAGGGCGTATCCCGGATGCTATCCTGAATGATAAAAAATGATCTTGTGACAGACTCCTGAGCACGCAAATTAGCAAAAAAGTGTTAGAAAATGAGGCCAAGTTGGAAATCTTGCCCCACGATGGGTGCCAAAAATATGTGTGTATATTATGTACCTGATAAGAGAGACACAACACATCAATAAGTCATTGCATTAGTTCAAAAAGGTTAGATAAGCATGTAAAACCAACTAATATCGACCTATTTCCTTCTAACTAAGAAGAG